>SNQJ01S0006877.1:132041-182781 GCA_010110895.2 Picea sitchensis | reverse complement strand
TTAACCCTCATGTACACTATTTAATAATATCCAATTAGAAATATTATTTTATGATATAAATACAATTTAGATAATCTTTAGGATTATTATTAAATTAACCATCTTAATAATTAAGGGTCATTACAAACCGTTACTCCCACCGTTACACCTTTTCACACTACAGCTCCTCATGTTCCACAATATCCTGTTGGAACACCTTTACATCAGAGAATGCAGACCCTTTCCAAACATACACAATCAACTACAAGACAAATCCCGACTGGGGAAAAACCACAATTTAGTGGGTCTATCCCTCCTGGGGGGGAATCATCCTTTAGCAGACCTGTCCCTCTTGGGGGACATCCATGTTTTCATGTTCCCTCTGAGGGACAAACCCCCTTTACTGGTCAAAACATAGTTGTCAATCAACCTATGGCAGGGGGGAAACCCTGTTTTTCCTGAAACCCTTTGTTGAAACAGATCTTAAATTTTTATCCCTAAGGCCTAAATTTTTCTTTTTCGGGTTTTGGCTTTTCATAAAACACGAGTTTCGTATCATTTCTAAGTACATGATTCATTTTTCTCAATTTTTCTTAATTTATCAGATAATGAAAGGGAAAAAGGTTTACAAAAATTATAAGACTCCCGATGCTTTTTATTTGAAAATTATTTGAAACGTGTTAAAATTTAAACTAACGATTTTTAAATTAAGCTTAAAAGAATTTTCATGATTCAGGGTTTACTACAAACAAATTTTTGATGCAAATCGAATCGTGAAATCCCGATCCCCGATTTCCCGAAATGTTGGAATCTTAATTTAAACACGAATTAATTTAATCTCTTATAAGAAAGGTTAAGGGTTAAAATAATTATGTCACGATTTCGGGATTCACGGTTCAGTGAGATCACATCTCATGTCATCATGTTTCCCGAAATCCCGAATTACGAAACCTCGATCCACAATTCACGTTAAATTAAACTAATTTTGTTTTGGCCTTAATCGTGATTAATTAGTTAATTAAGATAAGTTAAGTCCTGTTTAAAAAGCAAGTCGTCATGATTTCGCGATTTCGGAGATCGGATTTTATTGATAGCATACTTCTCAACATCAGGATTTTCGAAATCCCGAAAACATCTAATCTCAATTAATTAATGTGCTAAAAGTGTTTAAATCTTAATTAAAACATCACGATTTCGCATTTTCGCAATTTCAGAAATCGTTTTTCATCGACGACATACCTCTCGACATCAGGATTTCCGAAACCCCAAAAAACGAAGTTTTCATCTTTAAACTAGATTAACACTAATTAACCTTTTTTCAAAAAACAAGATTAATGGTAATCATTCTTTAAGTGTTCATTCATGTTTCGATTTCCGATTAAGTAGGTTTCTCATTTTCTTTAAAAACCCGAAGGCGCCTAAATATGGACATTAAATGTGTATCTTGGAAAAATATCTTCCGCATTAAGAGCCTTAAATTCATGACAGTTGTGCAAATCTTGTCATTTTTAAATGTATTCAAAATAAACATTTGAATGCCTGTGTTTTCATTTTAAGCTGAGCTCGTTCATCCATTTTCTGTGACAGGTTTTGAATTAAATGCAGAAGTCATGGCACCCAAAAAGGCACCGAAGAAGAATGAATATGCACAAGAAGGAGATATTATCTCCGACACCACTCCACACGCTATAGATTCTATTAAATCTTGGACTCAAATCTCTGAATTGTTGGAATATGAGTTTGAGAATGCTCATCCTGATTCTGAAAATCATTTCTGGAACATAGCTGAGTCAGAGCTTCATAAGATCGTTGTGCACCCAAGGCTCGTGGCATACACTGATATGATTAGTTGGGCTCTAGATAAGGTCGATATTCCAACAAGGAGAATTTTAAACGAGCAAGGAGGTATCGTCGGCTCATTCAGACCAGAGCACATTCAAGTAATGTATAAACTCTCGCCAAATCCTAAACATACTTTTAATGCTGAATTTTTAGCAAAGTTTCAGAGAAAAGAATGTATTGAGGCAGACCAGACATATCCCGATATGATTAGAGGATGGGCGAGGTGTCCAACAAAGTTTAGATCTGATTCCTATGGGATTTATGCTACAACATCCTTAAATGAATACATGGTATATGTAGCCATTATGTTATGTAGACTTTTCGGGAGAAAAGATCCCTGTCATTTTCATGCAGATTGGGTGCCCTTTTTAGAGGAAGCTTCAGAAGGAAATGGATTTAACTGGCATAAGATTTTGTCAGATAACCTAACACAAGAAATCTTAAATTACAAATTAGCAAAATCAAAGGGACAACCAACAACTTTTTATATGTCTGCATACATTATGGATGCAATCTGTTTTGTGACTCCCTTTCCATTAATGAATTGGAGTTGGAGCATTTCTTGTCCAGAACCCATTCATAAATATCACTCATCCCTTTGGGAAGAAAATGCTAAAGACGCATTTTACGAGGTTTGTCACTTTATTATTATTCCTATGCACAAAATGTTTTTTGGATGCGAACCCCCTCGCATTTCTGATGCAATCACAAAAAGTCTTAAAGCAGTTTCCAACTGGTTTATTGAGGAAAATGTTTCCTACATTAGGGTTTATGGTTTTTCCATTCCCCCTCATGCACTCCCTAAATTCCTACCAGACAGATTGGTGTGCAGGGAGGTAGCTCATTAGATATTAAAGGGCGGTGTTGGATTAGAATTAAAAGAAACTCAGAAGAAATCATGGCCATCTTTCCTTGTTCATATTGGGAAATTTTCTTTATTAAAATTAGGCCATTCTAAGGTAGAGGCTGAGTCATTAGAAGAAGTGAAATTAGTAGATATTGAGCACAGAAAATATGACCCCTACCAAGTAATAAGTAGGCATTTCATACATTGTAATCTAAAGGCGTATGAACATGAAGCATCTATTTATGATGATATATTTAAAGATGTTAAATCCTATGAAGAAGTACTGAACAGAGTACAGGCCATGCCACCCAATTCACAGACCGGATTCACATCTTTTCAGAGCCATAGGTGAAGTTGCCTATCCAAGAGTTTGCAGGGTGAAGTTTCGACCCCACTGCCAGAATAGGAAGGGCCCCCTCCAGGGTTTGAAACTAATACACAGGATAAAGAAAATACCAAAGGAAAGTTGAAGAATACTGAGATACATTCCCAAGACACAGAGGGTTCTCAAACAAAAGAATCGGGAACAGAGAGGGGAAAAGAACTGGAAACAACTCCAGAAATCATGAAGAATGTTCCAGAAAAGATAGGAGGAACAACATCAACAGATCTCGATAGTCCTATCACCTCTTTAACTCCATTGCAGTCAACTTTTGGAACCCCCCATGAAGGAGATTTATATGTCAGTGATCTAGATCCGATTTCAAGAGATGAAATCCCCCCATCAGATTACTTTTTCAGTAAAAAGCAAAGAGCAGTCTTGAAACAGGAAATTCATCCAAGAGGAGAGGGGGTGATTAAAAAGCATAGGGTTATTATAGATGGAAGAAACTCAAAGATGGAGAATTTGCCACAGAGTTAGTAGGTACAATGGGAGCGATAGCATCAGCAAATATGTATTCTATTAGCAATTTAACAACTATGCTCGAACAAAAAGACCAAACAATAATTCAGTTGCAAGACAAATTAAAAGAAACTGAGAGAAATATTAGTTGGGGAATACAAAAGGGTCTAGAACAAGCTAGACTAAAGGATATGCAAGAAATTCAGAAAATGAATAAAGACTTAGAGGAGGCAAAACACATAATATAGGTCACATAGGAACAGGTCCGAAAGCTAGGAGAAGAAAATAAACATTTACAAGATAAAATTATTTCTATTACTAATCAAGTAGTAGAACTTGAAAATTTCAGAACACAAGCATTGGAGATATATTTGAAAATAAAGGAAGAACAACAGAAAGTGTTTTTGAATCTGGAAGTAGTCCAGAATTATTTTCAAGAAATAAATAAGTCTTTGGAGAATGTTTTCGAGAAGGAAAGGGAGGCGAAATCAGCTAGAACAACTTTTCAAAAGGCAGTGGCCTTCTCATCAAAGGAAGAAGTTGGAAAAATTCAAAAATTATCTATTTCTAAACAGGTTAAAGGGGACATAATATTAAAAGTGTGGGAAGCAAACTTGGCTGAATATAAAAGAATAAACAGAGAGGTAAATGATGACTGCCAGGGAATTTTTTATTTCTTAGAAAGAGCTTCATTGAATATCGGAATAGATGATCGTTCTGGATTATTAGGTGAGATTAATATTGCCAAGCACCATCTAAGGTTCAAAGAAGAGATGGAGGAAATGAAGATAGAGATTTCAAAAATTAAATTAATCAATATCACAAAGATCAACAAATGGATGGTGACGCTGAATCTAAAGTTGAAAACTATTAAATTACAGAGAAAATGATAGAAAATTGTTTGCCTGAATTGCAGAAAAGATTTTTCTTATTTGAAGCAAATGAGATACCAGATGCTCCCAGGACTTTTGTGAAATTTTTGGGAAAGTGTGTTCAATGTATTGAAGCGGAGAAAGGAAGTTCATCAACGCAAGTTTAATTTTTTTTTTAAATGTTTTTATCATTAGAAATTAGAAAGAAAATGTAAACGGTTGACATTATTTTTATATGTAACCGTAATATTAGGAAGTTGGTTAGTCACCAACGAGAAAATTTTGATGAAAATGTATAAATGTAGTTTCTAAAGTTATTAGATACCAACGGAAAATTTTGACAAAAATGTATAAATGTAGTTTCTAAAGCTCTGAGACCCAGCTCGATTTCTTTTGGAGAGAGCCGATTGTAATAACATTTTTCCAATACATCATAATATAGATTACAAAACAGATTTTGAATCCTGCAAATTTGTAGCTATGTGTTCTTTAACCCTGTTTACTATACTTCATTGTATTTTTCTTTCAATGTTTTTCTAATGAATAATCAATTTGAAGTTATCTACATCTTTGATTTCTAGTTCAGATTGGTTTGGATATCAAATTATTTAAAAAATTTCCTCTGAAATTGCTATCAGTGATTTTAAGACCTGTAAATCTTTTGAACCTTAATATTTAACTTTCATTAGAAACCTCATTTTCTTTCATTATTATCTGTCGAAATATGAGATCCTTTCTTGATTAAAGCCCCATATTTTTCTGTAGTATTTATTTGTTATTTTATGATTCTCAAATTGTTACAAATCCAGGAAACGGCCTCGAATGTATTTATGTTAGTGTTTTGAATTTCAAAATTGTTTTTCTTGTTCTCATCTCTCAAAAGTTTGAAGTAATATTTGATTAAAATCCTTTTACAAATAAATAAAGTTTTATCCTCCATGACTGTCCCAAGTAGCAGACAACCCAATAATGAACCTGGCCTACAAGATCAAACCAGTATTGCCTTGAATCTATTTAATACCATTTTACAAACAACAACTAACCAGGTTGAATTAGAACGTTCATGGCCTGCTATTGAGAGAGACATTAGCATCCAAGAACAATAGGAAGTAAGACAGAGACAATTGAGAAACTGATTCTACTTCATCCTTTCTTTTAAATTCTTATTCTCAAATTTTTCCTTTAAACATTTACAGATGCATTGACGGTATACTTTACAACCTTAAAGTATAAACTCAAGAACAACACCCTTCACAATCCTGGGGAGTACCTCAAGGAGGTATTTTTAATCATCCTTACCATGGGGCGAAATCATACCATAACCCACCAGGAGGAGTACCAAATCCTGTTCCTTCTGGATTATATTTTGGGCAACCTTATTCGGGCGTCCCAAATCCCACATGGGGTCCTCAAGGACAACAAACTTATCCTCCCCAAGGGTCTATTGTTTACCATCCCCAAGGATCTAATGTTTATCCTCCTCAGGGAAAAAAATTTTACCCTTCTCAAAGTAAATATATTTATCCCCCACAATCAAATCAATCGACTTATGCTCCTCAGAATCAACCCAGTTTCACCTCACTCATGAATTTTCCTCAACAACAATCGAATCCTGCCAATACTGGTCAACAACAACCATATATGGGAGGGCCTACTGGATACAATTATCCACCTCAACTAGTTTATGGCCCCACTAGTGTCCCTATTCCACATTAGTATCACCCTCAGGTTAACCAACAACTACCCTTTCTTGCCACACTAGATCTACCAAATTTGTCTCGATTGACAAATGATCCCATATTGCATTTTCCTTTTTGTCTAGTAATTCCTACTAAATTACCTTCTGACATCCCCAAATTTGATGGTAAACCTGGGGAAGACCCAAAAAACCATGTGATGACATTCCATCTATGGTGTTCATCAAACTCATTAATGGATGATTCTATATGTTTGTGTCTCTTCCAGCGCACACTCACGGGATATGCATCCAAATGGTACATTGAAATTCAACATGGTTCCTTTCAAGATTTCAACTCCCTAGCTATGGATTTTCTCACACATTTTCAATTACCCATCCATTACGAGACAGGTACTGAAATTTTAACCTCCCTTCATCAAATGAATTTTGTGCACATCTCTGATCACATTCATGAATGGAGACGACGACGAAGGTTGATTAAAGCGCCATTCCTAACTAGTTGTTGGCAGAGTGGTTACTAAATATTTTTTACCCCCGATTGCTCATGACATTACCATGGGTGGTGTAGTCATTGAGGAAGAAGCCATTGCCTGAGCTCAGTACTTAGATTTGGTTTACTCCCAATCTAGTACTTTTTATGAGTTGATTCCAAATGCTACTCGTACTCCTACCGATCCATGAAAACCTTCTTCCATGAAACATGTAGATGGAGTTATCAGTATGGTCAAAACCCAATCTTCATCACAGTCGACTAGAACGACAAATCGCTCTGTTTCTACACCTATTACTAGGTCAACTTCAATCTCCTCTATCTCACTCCCGACTCAAATATTTGAGGTGAATGCAATTCAATTTGCCTCTTCACAACAATTCGAGGGTAAGAAGAAAACAAAAAGTAAACCAAATAATAATAATAATAATAATGAACATCCCAAAACACAAACTCCACCACCTGTTGCTGAAAAGAAACTACAGCAAAAAATGAAATTCCCATGTATTATTTGTGGTGAAGATCATTTCACCTGAGACTGTCCACATCACGATGAAGTTGCAAAACTTTTCAAAGGGAATTCCCAACCCACTGTATTAACACATCCTCTTCTTCAGCACCAATCCATGGTTTCTCAAGCACTTTCCCCTCCCACAGGGGGTGGTTCCAGCCATCCTCCTACTGATCAAGCCTCGACGAGTGCTCATATTTATATGTCCAATGGGATTGATTTAACCACTCACACCACCACATATGACACGTTGACTAAACCTGATAAATAAAAGGTCACTAATGGTACCCCATTGGATCCATCTCCTTCCTCCGTTATTCCTCCATCTGGGTCACTTCAGATAGAGACACCTATTTTCAACTATATTTTACTCCCTCCCAAGAGCACTATCCGCAAGTCAAATTTTAATCCTAGTTCACGTGTCGCCCAAAACTAAAAAAATGTTCAAGATTTGGCTCAAGAACCATGTGTTATGTCTTTTCTTGAAGTTCTACATCATTACCTAAGTCAACATAGAATTCTCTTGGTCGCCATCGGTGCCATAGATCTTGGGTTGTCAAATAATATCACATTTAAGCTCGATAAATTCAAGTCACGACTTTATCACCAACTTGCTTTTCAAATTGATGTCATTGTTCATAACCAACACATTCACTGCACCATATTAGATGAGGGAGCCTCCACTTGTGTCATGTCATTATCTTGTTGGAAAGGATTAAAATCACCTGCACTTAACCAATCCCCTACAATGTTATGACCATTTTGTAGGTGAGGTTTTCGTCCTGACATACTCTTACAGTCCTTAGCCATTCAATTGGGGGGTAAGATTGTCTCTATTGATGTAGAGGTATTCGATGCTCCCCTTAATTACAACTTGTTATTAGGAAGAATTTTTTTCTATGCTATGACTGTCGTTGCTTCATCGGTGTTTATATGTGTAAAATTCCCTCATCAAGGTAAAATTGTCACTATTGACGAGTTAGATTACTTCACACCCGACGCTCGCACTCCTGCCACCAACAATATTCCTTTCTTGGAAGATATTAATATCACTTATGAAAGTGTTGGTGTAGGTATTTTATAATATTGTCCCCTTATGGGTACTTTCCCTGTACCACTTCCTCCCACTACACAACATATTTCCACAATCAATATGATCTCTACTATGGCCTCTCAATCTTTAGAATCATATGATCATTGGGTTGTGCCTAGTCCTTTAGAATCTGATACACTAGGTGACCCTATGCCACTTAGTCCAGTTGAGGCTTCATATGATGCTATCCAATATGCCTCTCCCTCCTTAGATGACCAACATCTATTGGCATCCAAAACTTATTCATTGCCATCTTGTTTGAATTCCTTGTCCTCTGCTTTCGACTACATCTTACAGATTTTTCCATTGGATGAATTCATTATATAAATTCTTAGTATCGACGAGGTACCCTGGAATGAAAACCATTATCGATCATATTTTCTTCCTACTCTAGATGAAATTAAGGAAGATATACACTCTATCTTCCCCCTCGATTTTTTTGATTCTCCCCAGTCTCTTATACTTACCCATGATACTACTTCTGAGGGGAATTTAGGAAACATATCTTCTACCGTCACTATCGATATATTGATCAAATAAAGTATCATGGAAAATGTTCATCTCGGTGCTAATTGTTCACCCGAGGAAGTGGAATCTTACACCACTTTATTTAAAGAATTTTGTGATGTCTTCTCTTAGAGCTATGAGGAAATACCAGGGATCGATCCTTCGATCATTGTGCATGAGATAAACCTGTATGACAAAATATCCACCCGATTCATCCTAAGAAAACCACGTCCATAAAGGCAGAAGTTGAAAAACTATTGAAATCTGGCTTTATCTATCCTGTCCCCTTGACGGAATGGGTTTCTAACATCGTTCCGGTTGCTAAGAAATAAGGAACCATTCGTGTCTGTGTCAATTATAAGGATCTCAACAAGGCTTGTCCAAAAGACAATTACCCCACACCCTTCATCAACCAAATCATTGATAATTGCACTGGAAACATTATTTTCTCTTTCATGGATGGATTTTCAGGGTATAACCAGATTGGCATTCTACCCGCTGATCAACATAAGACAACCTTCATCTACCTATGGGGGACTTTTTCCTATCGAAAACTACCTTTTGGCCTCAAAAATGTTGGTGCCACTTTCTAGCGGGCCATATCGTATGATTTCCATGATATCAAACATATTGTGGACCCTTACCTCGATGATTTACCTTCCCATTCATCTAATCGACCAGACCATATTGGTCATTTACAAGCCATTTTTCTTCGATGTTGGTTCTACCGTATTCATTTGAACCCCCAAAAATGCATCCTCTTTGTTGAATCAGGTTGACTCCTTAGTTTCCTTGTCTCCAAAGATGGGATTAGGGTGGATCCCTTAAAAATCAAAGCTATTATTTCTTTACCTCCTCCCAACAATCTGACCCAACTACAAAGTTTGCAAGGGAAATAAAACTTTCTTCGTTGTTTTCTATGTAATTACGTTGAGATTACTAAAGGATTTATGTGATTGTTGCAAAAAGACACTCCTTTCATCTGGGATGACACTTCTCAACGATCCTTCGATGTTATTAAACATGCATTGACCCATACACCTCTCTTGCATCCCCCAAATTATGCACAAGACTATATCCTTTATTTGGCAACCTCCACTTCCACTATTGATATGGTGTTAGTCCAAGAGGACCCTAACGGTGATGAACATGTGATCTACTATCTGATCAAGAGTCTATCTAGTCCCAATATTTGATATTCACATGTTGAAAAGTTGGCTCTAGCCGTTGTCATTGTCGTCCAGAGATTTCACAATTACATCCTGTTGCACACTACCACGGTCATTGCACACTCGAACCCCATGTACCATATTTTGACACGTCAAGTCCTTGGGGGAAAATATTCCAAATGGATTGTTATTCATTAAGAGTTCGATCTCGAGTTTTCCAAATCAAAAGATAAAAATTCCTTGGTTTTTGTGGAACTTATCTGTGATCTTTCCCATGCTGATGAAGACACTGATCCCAATGAATCTCTTCCTGATGAATATATGTTCCTCATTAGCACGTTCGACCCTTGGTATTGAGATATTCTTCTCTATCTTAAAACCCAATGTTTTCAGCCCGATATTTCATGTGAAGAACGTCGTCATATTCGCCACCATTATAAACATTACCTTATCATTGGTGACACTTTGTATCACCATGGTGTTGACACAATCCTATGACGTTATTTAACCCACAATGAGGATGAATGTGTTTTGAATGACTATCACCTTGGAGCTTATGGAAGTCACCTTTTTGGATGGCTACATCTCATAAAATCTTATGTGTCGATTATTTTTGGCCCTCCATATTCAAAGATTTTATTGAGGTTGTTAAAAGATGCCCACCCTGCCAAGTTTTTCACAAAAAAGCATGCACCCACCCCGCTCCGCTACATCCCATTTTCACCATCGACCCCTTTTCCAAATGGATCATTGATTTTATGAAATGTAAGCCTACCTCAGCCGAGGGGCATGGTTATATCATCATTGTCATTGATTATTTCAAAAAATGGGCTGAGGCTATGCCTACTTTTCTAAATGATGTTCATACTACAACTCTCTTTATATTTAACCACATCATCACTCACTTTGGTGTTCCACAAGCCATTGTCATTGATCATGGTTCAGATTTTCAAAACAAGATGATGAGTGAGTTACATGTCAAGTTGGGTTTTGTCCATGAAAACTCATCACCCTACTATCCTCAAGCAAACGGACAAGTTGAAGCTATAAACAAAGTCCTTAAAACCATGATCCAATGCATGGTGGGGGAAAACAAAACTTCTTGGTACTTGCAATGTTTCTCTGCCCTATGGGCTTACCATACCTCAGTGAAAACTGCTACTGGATTCACTCCATTCCAGTTGGTATATGGCGTTAAAGAAGTGTTACCAATCGAGTGTGAAATTCCTTCATTGAAACTCACCGTAGAACTCCTTCCTCACACCTCTGTTGAAGAGGAACAGTTCCTATATTTGACTAAGTTGGATGAAACATGTTGTGATGTTTCTCTCGTTAACGAGACATATAAAAAATGAATGAAGAATCAATATGAAAAATCCGTTCAACCTCGTACTTTCACAGAAGGAGATCTAGTTCTCCTTTATGAACAGACTCATGATAAGCTAGGGATGAGAAAGTTAGAACCTTTGTGGCATGGACCTTATATCATAAAACGTGTGTTACATAGAGGTTCCTATGAGCTAGTTGACTACAATGGAATATCTCTCGGTGAACCCCATAATGGGCTTTACCTCAAGAAGTATTTTACATAGAACATCTAGCATGTGTGCTTTATACACTATTGTACTATATTTTTTATTTGGTGTGCCTTTTATTTTGCACGTATGAGTTTGTTTTTGGCCGCTTATACTTTGTCTTGAGATTGCATGTGCATATGACATCTCTCTTTCCCATTTTTGTTAGGTTTTCAGACGACGCTAGTCGGCATACCCAGAACATTACTTCTGCAGCTTGGGTCATTTACCACTTTGATGAGTTTGTGAGTTCAAGAGGCATTTTCCTAGGATCAACAACCAATAACATGGCAAAATATCACGTTTTCATTGGACTTTTAACTGAGGCCTCCTCCCTAGGTATATCTCATATAATTATTAACCTAGACTCTCAACTCGTGCTTTTTTAGCTTAATCGATTATACGTCATTCAAAACCCTATCCTATTGCATCTCCACCTATGAGTTTGTCATCTTGAGAGGATATTTGAATTTACAAAATATAGACACATGCCAAGGGAACTCAACACAACTTTGGATTCACTAGAAAATTATATTTTGGATTGGTATCTTGCACATAGATAAAAAAAATTAAAGAAAATAAATCACATGTACATAAAAAACATTACACAAGATAATTTGTAACATCATTGGCACCACAAAACTCGAATATATATATAAAAATCATGATAGAAAAATTTTGTTTACATAAAAAGTACAAAATGGGGGGAAATTTGGGCCCTCATGCCCATGATATCATCATGAAAAGACTACAAAACATATGGAGGATCCTATTCCTCCTGCACCATGTTGTGCTCTGAGAAACACGCCACTGCATGGGCCACTTTTCGTAGCAAGTGGTTCAAACTCTAAGGAACCCCTACTATATGCCTCTACATATGTACAGGTATGGCTCGCCTCTTGAGAGGTGGGACACCCATAGTGAGACCTCAGAGGTTCATCTCAACCTCCCAGAGACCTCCCACTTCCACCTCATGCTTCACGACTATATGCACGTCTCTGCAATGCCCTAGTGCCAACATCTCTGTTGGACGTGATGTGCCTATATCTACATGGTGAAACAATACATCTGTTAAAATCCCTCTTTGTACACATAAAAATAATATAATTTTCAAAAAAAAAAAAAAAAAACACATGAAAAGGTTTCGTTTCGCACCTGACGCATCCCAATCAATACCATTTGGAAGAACTAAGTCCATGCTCCCCTAGAAATCTGCTCTGACATATGGAAAGTACTTGATAATGATCAACTGCCTTCTCCACCAAGCGAAGAAGTCAGTGGTGAAATTGAAATCTGAGTTGGTCCCCAATCTCAGGGACAAACTTGTCCATATTTCCATACGTGGCTCAGGCGGGAGTCGTTCCATCAATGCAATATGTGGTTGCATTTGAGGTATTTTCTCCAAAAAGAATGAAACTAGGAAAGAACCATAACCAAACTTTTTATGCTTCCCATTCATGCACTTCGTAATTTGATCCTTCATGTTTCGAAGGAATCCTGCACTCCACTTGAATAATCTAGGCTCCACGCATTGTAGAGAATAATACATTTGGGATTTTGAAGCCAAATATGCACTCGTGCTACCTGCCAGGTTGGTAATGGAAAAAAAAATAGATTGTAATGTCAAATCTCTGACATCCTTGATCATGATTCATCCTCCGATTAATTGTGACCCTGGAATACAATGGTCAACCACATACACCTCGGTAGGCTGAGGAGTTGCTCGTTTCTTGGAAAAAAGTATAGGAGCCCCTCTTCTTGAGAGTTCGGTCAAAAAGTACATGTCATCGAGCTCAATTTTGAGAAATTGTGGTCCAATACAGAATGCATGTTCGACGTCATCCCATGGTCCAATCAGATACTCAAGTAATAAAACTTATTTCTTCATCTTTTGAAATTTGAAATACTTGAGGAGGCCACAATTCCTCAAAGCATCCCTTGTTTGAGGGTTTTTCAATGAGGCTATGTCGTTAATCTCGTGCTCATGTTCTTTCCATTTGATCATGGTTCTAATCCATGTAAACTACAAAAACATACATTTAAAACCCTTTAATCATTCTCTCATAGAACAAAATTGGGTATTTTTAGCATAAAAATAAACATTCTTTTAAGTTCTGCACTGACGCTCCCCTAAGTTTATCCACAGGGTGTTAGCGCTCCCCTGGCACATGCACCAGGGTGCCAAAAACATGATCGACGCTCCCCTCACCCCTCTGAGGGAGCGTCGACCTAGTTCAGCCCCTAGGGCTTCCTAGGGAGCCCAGAACAGCCTAAAAACTACCTAAAATGCAATTATAAACCATGAGAAATGACTAGAATGGGTAAGTGACCAACCTAGTCTGGAGAGATGTGAAAACAGTCAACCAAAGCTCTGGTGCCAACAGCTTGAAAATCGCCCCTCCGAGGTTGAAATACCAATTCTAAAAGAAATGGGTAAAAATTAAATGGTATATGAATATTCTAATCCTATTTCACTATTATAGGGTTCATTCTTGCTAATATAAAGTTTCTTTTGGGTTTTCAGATCTTTTTGTGGAGTCACTAATACCCTCGATGCATATTTGTCTTTACTTGCAGGAATCGAAGAAGTATCTTTTTCATTAAACCTTGTAACATTAACAATCACGATCTTTGTTCTTTCTCACTCTCGAAAAAACATGAGAATGTAACCGAGTAGAATTTTATCTCTTTTTTGGACTCGTAAAGGTTATATGAAAAAGGAACCCCCTGGAGTCTCCTTTAAGCTCTTTAAGACTCTCTAAACATGAAAATATTTTCGAGTGATCTTGCTTCCTTTCCCACTGGTTAAAAGGTTCAAAAGGGCATCTTTTGAGTTGTAGTTTATCTCTTTTTCAGCCTCGCGAGACTAACATTACAAAAAAGGAAAACTGTGGAGTCATCTTGGAATTCTTTTCAGACTCTCTAAACATGAAAAATCACCGAGTTTCCCTTCTGTGAACTCGTTAAAAATAACACATTGAAGGGCCCATATGGGACTGAACCCTTACTTCTTCCAATTCATTAAACAAAGGAAGAGGAACTTACTGAAGGTGAGTTATATCGAGCATGTGTTATCCTCCTCGAGCTCGTAAAAAAAAAAATAGGTACTCTTCTATCTGGATGGGGGAAAAAATTGAAGGAAGAAAGCCAAGTAATTGTTAAGAATTATCATAAGTTGCTCTTGCAGTCGCCCTTGAAAATGGCACATTATTTTTACTTACATTTTAATCTGATGAACCTATGCATTGAACCAATCCCCTGAGTATTTTTACTACTTTGGGTCACCCGATGAAAGTCACAGTATCCACTGCATCATGTTTTGGTCCATGTTACATTTCTATTGCTTGTGCCTCAATGTTCAAGGGAAGTATCTGCCTCAAGAGTCAACCATAAAAAAAAATCAGTTTCAATACATGCGTCAGTCCATACTCATTTGATTCACCATCTTACATCAATCTCCATGTCATTTTCGTGTCATTGATGAGGGATACATCAATTCCCTCCTTCGAAAAGTCTTTTCCTGTCGAATTCAACATATTATCCGAGAAATTTGAATTAGAAAATAGTTAGTACCTTAGGACTTGCATGCTTCAATGGTAGGCCTCATCGCCTCCGAAAATAGGTTTACATCATTAACCTCTGATCGGATTGTTGGGTATGTGTTATATTCTTTGCATGTGTGTGTGTGGGTGCGTCAAATATAATAACTACATCTGATGATCCCTCGTACTAGTTCTTTGTTTGTTCTATGTGCGTCAGGCGCTTTCCTAGGGGGTTCCCAGAGTAGGGGTAGGTATGCCTCCCCCTGGTTATGCGCAACACCCCAAATTTTTTTTTGGGCAGTTTTTTCTATTTTTAGTGGTTTACTAAAAATAATCCCAGTTTTAGGGATTAGGGTTTTGGTATCTACGAAATACCTAAAAACAATGTATATATTGTATAGTGAATGGTGAAATTTGATATAATGAATATAAGAAAGGTTTTCCTAGTTGAGGGTTTCCGGTATAATATCTTTGTGTACTATGTGAATGAGTCATTGATTAAATTTAGTTTTGCTTAAGAATTTATATGCATTTCTTTACTTCAAGGGTTTAAGACTTACATGTGGTATCAGATCTCATTTTTGGATTTAGAGGAATGCCTTTGTTGTTGAGGGTTTGGCTCGGTCTTGATAGATCAAGTTTATCTTGGGTCTATGATAAACCTGGGTTTAGTGGGAGATTTTGTAGTGGTGATTTGAGTGCAGAAAGAGGAATGGTGAGTTCTTCTAGAATCAAGATAGACAAGTTCAACGGTAAAAACTTTGAGCTATGGAAGCTGAAGATGGAGGACCTTCTTGTAGACAAAGAACAATGGATCGCTGTGGATCCTAGTACACAACCTAATAGTACACCGTCTACTAGCTCATAGGCTACTGGTACACAACCTACCAGTACACAAACTACCAACACACCACCTACTGGTATGTCGAAGGAAGATTGGGAAAAGTTGGATAGAAGAGCAAGGAGTACTATTCGACTCTGCTTGGAAGATTCGGTTTTGTTGAATTTCTCGGGAGAATCTACAACCAAGGAACTATGGGATAAGTTGGGGAATTTGTATCAATCAAAGTCCCTAGTAAACAAGTTTTTTCTTTGAAAGAAATTGTATCATCTTAGGATGGAAGATGGAGATTCTGTGACAGAACATCTAAATGCCTTTAATACTCTGGTAAGTCAACTTGTCTTTGTTAATATTACAATGGCAGAAGAAGATAAGTGTATTACTTTGTTATGCTCTTTGCCAAACTCTTGGGATAATCTGGTTATAGAAATTGGTAGTATCACTCAATCTACATTGGAGTATGAGGATGTAGCTTCATCCTTGTTATCTGAAGATATGAGGCAAAAAAGCATGGATAGTCATAGCACAGATGTTTTATTTGTAAGAGGTCGTACCCAATACATGAACCCTGGAAATCCTTCGGGGTGGAGATCTAAATCTACAGGTAGATCTAAGTCTCTAGGAAAATCTTTGAGGAAATACTAGAAGTGTGGTAAAACATGGAATTATAAGAAAGATTACAAGTCTAAGAAGGTTGAAAAACCAAAGGGATCTGATAGTACCTCTTCCACAGAGGCGAAAACATCCACTGAAGAAGGAGGTGATGTTTACTTGGCATCTACAAGTACACATGAAAACCGTGATGTATGGTTGATTGACTCAGGTGCATCATACCATATGACTCCTCACAGGGAGTGGTTCTCTAAATATGAAAAATATGATGGTGGTGATGTATTCCTAGGAGATGATTCAGCAACAAAAAACTTGGGACGTGGAAGGGTTAAGTTGTTTCTAAAAGATGGAAGGATTAGAACACTTCCTGGGGTTCTGCACATTCCAAAACTAGCCAAGAGCCTAATATATGTAAGCAAGATGGATGATGCAGGAGTGGATATTGTATTTGGAAAGAAAACTTGCAAGATTGTACGAGGAGCAATGGTGTTGATGAGGGAAGTTCAGTTTGGAACTCTATACAAGTTGTTGGGAAGCACTTATACTAATGGGTGTAATAGTTATGTTGTCCCTGAACAGAGAAATAAAGAAGAAAAGACCAATATTGTCCCTGGAAAGAAGACCATGATGTGGCATCAAAGACTAAGACATATTGGAGAAAAGGACCTTTGAACACTACATGGTAAAGGTATGGTTGAAGGTATGTCTAATTTCACTCTGGATTTTGGTTTCTGTGAACATTGCATATATGGTAAACAAAATCAAGTAAGATTCCCATCTAGTGCTACAAGAGCAAAGGGGATCTTAGAGTTGATACACAGTGATGTGTTTGGACCTGTTCCTGTTCCATCCCTAGGTAAATTTGTGTATTATGTTTCATTCATAGATGAGTTTCAAGGAACACATGGATTTATTTTCTTAGAAAGAAATCTGAGGTATTCGATAAATTTAAAGAGTTTAAGGCTCTGGTAGAAAATCAAACAGAGAAGAAAATAAAGGTATTGAGAACAGATAACGGTGGAGAATTCTATGGAAATGAATTCGAAGAATTCTGTAAGAAGTGTGGTATAGAAAGGCAAAAGACTACTCCATACACTCCTCAGTAGAATGGAGTTGCAAAAAGGATGAACAAAACATTGATGGAAAATCAAGGATCATGTTCAGCGATGCCAGGTCATGACAAAAATTTTGGGCAGAGGAAGTGGATACATCATGTTACCTAGTCAATCGATCACCTTCATCAGCGTTGGATGATAAAACTCCACATGAGGTATGGTCTGGAAAGAAACCCTCTCTTCAACATCTTAGAGTGTTTGGTTGTGATGCTTATGTACATGTTCCAAAGGAAAATAGAAGTAAGATGGATAAAAAGGATGAAAAGTGTATCTTTATTGGTTATAAAGATTTTGTGAAAGGTTATAAGCTTTGGAGCCCAAAAACGAAGAAAATTGTTTACAGTCGAGATGTTGTTTTCAGAGAGGTAAAAGATGTGTCTAAACAGGAATTCCTACCAACGCAAGACGAACCTGAGAAAACAAAGCTTGATTTGGATGATGCAAAATATGAATCATCTGAAGAAGAGGAAGAAGAAGAAGAAGAAGAACCTCATACCCCAGTATTGAGGAGATCAGTGAGAGATAGAAGGAAACCAGAAAGGTATAGTCCACTTGATTTTCATTCCAATTTGGCTTTATCTATTACTAATGATGATTCCAGAACTATCAGGGAAGCAATGAATTCAGAGGATAGTAAACTTTGGAAGAAGGACATGGTTGAAGAAATGGTTTCCTTGAATAAGAATGAGGCATGGGATATAGTTGAGTTGCCAGCTGGAATAAAATCTGTTGGTAGCAAATGGTTGTTTAAGAAGAAGTTTAATGCACAAGGTAAAGTGGAGAAATACAAATCTCGGTTAGTAGCAAAGGTTATTCCCAGGTAGAGGGAATTGAATTTGGTGAGATTTTTTCTCCTGTTGCTAAGTTAACTTCTATTAGATTTATTTTATCTATTGCTTATGCTTTTGATCTTGAAGTAGAATAGATGGATGTGAAGACAACATTCCTACATGGGGATCTGGAAGAAGAAGTATACATGAAGCAACCAAAAGGATTTGTAGTGAATGGAAATAAAGAGTTGGTTTGTAAGCTAAAGAAGTCACTATATGGTCTGAAGCAATCACCTAGGATGTGGTACCAAAAGTTTGAAACATACATCCTTGGATTGGGAATTGTAAGAAGCAGGCCTAATAACTGTGTATATTCCAAGAAGGTTTGTAATCACTTCATTTATGTAGTGTTGTATGTTGATGACATGTTTTTGGTAGGAAATAACATGGATGTTATCAAGGAGGTGAAATCGCATCTATCCTCCAAATTTGGCATGAATGATATCGGTGTTGCTAACTTCATTCTGGGAATGGAGATTAAAAGAGATCGTACAAACATGAAACTCTGGTTGAATCAAAGAAAATATGTTGATACGATATTGCATAGGTTTAATATGCATGAAAGTAAACCGATCAAGGTTTCTATTCCTATAGGTGTAAAGTTATCTGCAGATCAGTGTCCCAAGACACAGGGAGAAGAAGAGGACATGTCCCATGTTTTGTATGCCAGTGCAGTTGGTAGTTTGATGTATGCAATGGTCTTTACTAGACCAGACGTTGCACATGCAGTGGGAGTTTTGAGCAGGTATATGTCAAAACCAGGGAAGGATAATTGGACAACATTAAAGAGGGTATTCAGGTATCTTCGTGGCACTACCAGTTATGGATTGTGCTACCAAGGAAGACTAGGATTGGACAGAGTGTTGGACATACATGGCTTTGTTGATGCAGACTGGGCTGGATATCTGGATCAGAAAATATCTACAAGTGGGTATGTGTTTAACCAATTTGGAGGAGAAATCAGTTGGATGAGCAAAAGACAGACTGTAGTGACACTCTCAACTACAGAAGCTAATTACATGGAAGCCACTCATGCAAGAAACGAAACCGTATGGTTACAAATATTGTGTTCAGGTATTGGGTTGGTACAACAAGAAGTGAGATTAGATTGTGACAGTTAGAGTGCAATATTCCTGGCAAAGAACCCAGCTTACCATTCAAAGACAAAGCATATTGATGTACAATATCACTTTGTGAGAGACATGGTTGAGGAAAAGAAGGTGTTGTTGGAAAAGGTTGACACTTTGAAGAATGTTGCAGATTCATTGACAAAGTCTGTGAGCACATAAAATTTCTCTTGATGTAGAGTAACAATGGGAATTGTTGCCTTGGATTGTTGACTATATAATCCCCTGGACCCCTAGATGCAAAGAAAACAACAAGTGGGAGAATGTTGGGTATGTGTTATATTCTTTGCATGTGTGTGTATGGGTGCGTCAAATATGACAACTGTGTCTGACAATCCCTCGTATTAGTGCTATGTTTGTGTCGTGTGCATTGGGAACTTTCCTAGGGGGTTCCCTAGGGGGGTGGTAGTTATTCCCCCCCTGGTTACGTGCAGCGCCCCAAAATTGTTTTTGGGGCGGTATTTGCTATTTTTAGTGGATTTTTCTATTTTAGCGATTTACTAAAAATAATCCTGGTTTTGGGGATTAGGGTTTTGGTATCTATGGAATACCTAAAAACATTGTATATATTGTATAGTGAATGGTGATATTCGATATAATGAATATAAGAAAGGTTTTCTCGGTTGAGGGTTTTCGGTATAATATGTCTGTGTACTATGTGAATGAGCCATTGATTAAATTCTGATTTGCTTAAGACTCTATATGCATTGCTTTACTTCACAGGTTTAAAACTTACACGAATGATTCCATGAATGTTCAACTTCATCTCATCTATTCACATTCGTTGGATTGTACTAGGGTACCTTGGGAGTCATTGACATCACTAGTGATTTCCCTCACACTTATTAATGGTTTACCTCAATGACCAGTAATCAAGTGGTTTCTGCCATGTTCGACATCAAAAAATATATTCACATGGCTAGATTCATACCACATCAGGATTGGGACGAAGACCCTGGGTTGAGAGTTCACTTTGATACCTTATTTACCCAAGCTACGAAAGGAGATCACTTGAGCATGTTGACATATACTATCACATAGATCCACTTTGTATTGGTTCCTGGCTATGTTTTATCATCTCGTAGATCCACTATGTATTTCTCATGGTTAAGATCAATTCATGTCATGGAAGTATAGATCCACATTGTGTCTTTGGTGGATATACCCTTAATTTAATATGATTATGGATCTGCAGTGTATTTTGTGGCGGTCATACCTTAAATTCCTTTATCACTCAAGCATAGGTATGCCTGCCTTGGGTTTGAAACATATGATAACATTTGTTTTATGGTTGTTTTCAGCTTCTACTATGTTCTTCAACTCCATACCCTTGCTTCAAAAGTCTACAAAGCACTTCAGTCATCATCTTCCATCTTCTGACCTAGCACTTTGGGGGGAAAACTGTTACTCGTCAAAATTCCTCACTTCGATAATGTCTCATTATCATTGACGCAAGTGTCGTAAAAGTCATATTTTCGTCCCGCATGTGTCACATTGCAAACGACATCATAAGAAAAATTGGTACATCCTATAAGACTTGTTAGAAGAGGAAAACATGTCATTTGTAAAAGTTTACAAACTTTTACCTTGAATAATGACAAATTTTTGGAGATCAGTGCTCCCCTGCCCACATGCAGGGAGTGCTAGCGCTCCTTGTCCTCTTAGTAGGGAGTTCTATAGTTCTATGTTTCCAGATTTAAGGGAGCATCAATCTGTTTAGAGAATCTTGGGGAAGAATCCCCCTTATCTCTAAGGATAGATAAGAAGCATCTGAGTTAGTTTGGCTCAAATCCAAGTTAAAGGTTGGATCTAAGGGAAATACCACAACTAATGGAGTCATATCCTCAACTTATTGAAAGAATAGCTAATGTGGTTGAGCCTCTCAAAGCCTATATAAAGAGGCATTCTCATGGTGAAAAGGGAGAGAATATCAGTGAAAAGTATTTTCATTATGATCGTGGAGCTTTCAAGCAAGGGGTTGGACAAGGAGGACTTGGTGAGGCTTCTACATCTGCATCTACAAATTGTAAGCACCTTGTTATATTCTCATTAATATATATGCTTGGTTTGTTTCCTTCAAGTTTGTGTATGTTTGCATGGGCTTGTCTCTTCTTGACAAATCTAGTTTAAACTAATCTTAGTAGAATAGGAAGAACACATTTTATTTGTTGTCTATTGAATTGTAGAAGTCATTAAAGGGCCTGAATATCAAGTTCAACCTAGACTGAGAAACGAAAAACTTCAAAAAAAGGTACATCATGCTTTCTTCCTCTTTTCCTTTGACTAGTTTACCTAAATTTAAAGGAATGCCAATGTTCAATGTTAGCATTTTTCTGTCTTGGTCATAGGGGTCTAATATCCAAGAGGACATTCACCTATCCATAGGGGAATTTTCCTACAACAAAGGTAGTGCAACATCAATGGGACCCAAGGGTTGGAATCCCAGCCCCACCTAAAAGGGGATATGAATGGTGGAGCTATGGAGAGCCCTTTTGTAGCTATGATGAACATAGGGAAGACTCTCATCCCATGTACATGGATTCTTAGATTTATACATGTGCAACATGTGCATAATCATCCTATTGACGACCTTTGTTTGGCCATTGGTTTGAGGGTGGAAGGCAGTGGATTTAGTGATCTTGGTGTCCAATAGTGAGAAGAGACTCAACCAAAATGTGTTGATGAACCTACTGTCATGATCGAAGATGATGGTCTGTGGTATCCCAAAATGGATCCACACTCGTTCAAAGAAGATCTTGGCAGTATCTTCTGTTGTGATGCTCTTCTTGCAAGTTGTGAGAATGGCCATCTTCGAAAACTAATCAATTACCACAAATACACAATCATTTCCTTGCTTGGTGGATGAAAGGCAAGAAATGTAATCCATCGAGATGGATTCCTGAGGCATTTAGGGACTATGAAGAGGGTTGTATAAGTCTTTCTTCTTGATGGTTGGCTTGGAAATGGCATATGAATTGCATGATCTGATATACTTGCTGACGACTTGTCAAAGTTTTGGCCAATAAAAATTTTTCTTTAGGAAGACCACAGTTTTCTCCAATCCAAAATGCTCGATCATCTGACTATAGTGAGCCTCCAAAATCATCTTTTCATGCTCACTTATAGGAACACAAAGATGGTCCAGATGGCATAATAGTCCATCCTGAATGTGAAAATCGGTGACATTTGTGTCTGTACTCAATATCTAATATGTGGTGACGAAGTCCAGATCTTGTTGATAAAGTTGGGGCCACTCAGATGCCTCATTCCCACAGGAATGGAGTATAGTGGTGAGTGCATCCATGGGAGGTCAACTAAGTCAATCAACGACATGATTTGTTCTCCCTATATTAAACTTGATGTTGATATGGAACTGCTGCATGTAGGTGGACCACTTCTGATAGCGGTTGTTTTGCAACTTCCCCTATGTATATATGAACTAAAGAGGTTTGTGATCAGTATGGATGATTGTCTCCTTCCCCATAATGTAATTTTTCCATTGACGAGAGGCTTGTACAATGGAATGCATTTCCTTGTCATAGGTGGGGTATTTCCAGACAGTATCTGAGAGTGTCTCACTATGGTATTCTATCGGATGACCATGTTGAGTGAGAACTATGCCTACAAGATAGTTGGATGCATCAGTCTCAATCTCAAATGATTGTTGCAGATCAGGTAAGGAGAGTATTTTAGATGAGCACAAGACATGCTTCAGATCATCAAATGATCATTGTTTTTCCTTCCCCCACATGAACATTTCCCTGCCAACACCCTTAGTCACTTGGATGAGGGCCCATGCAATATGGAAGAATCCCAACATGAACCACCGGTAGAAGTTGGCAAGTCCCAAGAAGCTCCAAAGATTGGTTAGTGTGGTCAGGGTTGTCCAGTCATGACTGACTTGGATATTAATTGGAACAACATGTACCCCATTCTCATCAACAATGTAGCCCAAGTATTGGACCATGTTCATGACAAGGAGCATTTTTCTAGGTTGGCATATAGTTTGAGCTACCACAGAGTGCTCAAAACCTCTTGAATATGTTGCATGTGTTCCTCCCAAGTTTTTTTGAAGATGAGGATGTCATCCAAATAAACCGCCACAAAAGAATTGGTGAAGGGTCTCAATACATCATCCATCAACCTCATGAAAGTGGTTGGTACATTTGTTAAGACAAAGGGCATGACCAACCATTCAAAGAGACCTTATTTAGATTTGAAATTTGTCTTCCATACATCAGTTGGTTCGATGGGAACCTAGTGGTAGCCAAACTTTAGGTCAATCTTGTTGAAGAACTTTTCCCCCTTGAGTTGGTCAAGAAGGTCATCAATTTTGAGAATTGGGTACCAATTCCTAATTGTTATTTTTTTTAATGCTCTGTGATCAATGCACAACTTCCAGGTCTCGTATTTCTTCTGCAACAGTACAATCAAGCTTCCATAAGGGGATGATTTGGGTCTGATGTTCCCCTTTTGAAGCATATCTTGGATCTAATGCTTGATTTCATAATTTTTCATCAACAAGTGACGAGAGACTGGTCCATTAGGTAGAGGTGCATCGAGGTTTAGATCAATTGGATGCTTGACTTGGCAGTGTGTCATTACCTCGGTGAGTGAGGAGAATATGTCTATGTACTCTTCCATGATCCCATACACTTGCTTCTACTGCAAACATAGGTTCTATGTAGATTCCATGGATGTGGCAGTGACCTTTTGCTTATTGTGAGCACGAATCACAAAGAATATGAACTTCCCAATCTGTGAAATGACCTTACTACATTTCTTAGAAGATATTAAAGAAATAGAAGTAGGCGGTGCTACCTATGGTATCCTATACAATTGTCTACCCAAAGTAATAATAACAATGCGGTGTCTAGACTCATACACAACATGTCACTTCCAAAAATATGGTTGTCCTAAAAGAGCATCACAAACTTCAAGGGGAGAAATATCAAACAATACCTCATCTTTGAAAGGCTTGATGTTGTAGGGAAGAAGACATTGTTCGTTGATGCGGAGATATCTTCCTTGATAAAGCTAGCCGATGGTGTAGAGATGTAGGTGCGGTGTCTTTGGCAGTTCCAGTTGCTTGACAAGATTTACTGAGATCAATTACTTATGACTTCCTCTATCAAAAATGAAATGAATTGGAGCCCCCTTTACCCACATCTATGAGTGAAAGAGGTGTTCCCCTTCCTCTGGTTCTTCTGGTTCGATTGGTTGGAATTTGGTGGTAGCGACAGTGGAACTGGGTTCAACATTGATAATCTGCTTCCCTCCTTCTAGATTTGAATCGGAGTCATAATATTCCTATGACTCGGACAATTTTAGCTCGACCACCAGTGACTGCTTGGAGTGACATTCTCTAGTGTTGTGCCAAGGTATTTTAAGGTATTCACACCACTTTCTCGTGTTCTTCTTTGACTTCTCATTACCCTTATTTTGTTGTGGCTTGGAATTGTTGTATTGAGAGTGGCCATATTTACTCTATCCCTTATTTTTTGGTTTGGGGTTTCCTTTTCCCTGCTTCAGCTATGAGGAGTTTGCAGATCCAAACTCTCACCTCTTCTGCTTAAATTTATGCTTGATCTTGACATCATATCTATAATTCGTACCCAATGATGTGATGTCTAGAAAATCCATTTATGTTCAAAAATCCACGGTATTTGAGCACCATATGTCACTTAGATTCTTTGATACCCAATTTGGTGCAAAGGGTATGGAAAATATTGTTGAAATATGGTATTGTCTAGTCGATTTCGTAATGCAGGGTGATCCATCTTGTGTACTAGTCCTCATAGCTTCCAACAGGGTAGTATTGTTCTTTAATGGAATCCCTAAAAGAATCCCATGTGGGGGAGACCACAAATATTGAATATTCCTCTATGACCCTTTGCTCAGATTAACTATCCCACCAGTCCTTAACATGGGGGATGACCTTGAGGAGTGAAAAAGTAATCTTTTCCCTATCGGAAAAATAGTGGACCAAAAAATAACCTTTGAGTAGATTCACCCATTTATCTACAACATCTACATCTATCAGTCCTTAAAATAATGGACTATCAAAATTTACCTATACCTTGAAGGGGGTTGCATGGTCGCTTGTTGAAGATGTGTCTCTTGTGGGTAGTTGTCGAAGGATCTGTGAAAAGTTGTCCATCATTTTGTTCCTTTGTTGCACAAGAGATTCCTCAAGAAACATTTTAAAAGGATCTCCTACTCCATCATATTTATGTTCATCCCCCATGTGTTGTTTTCAATCTTGGTGTGGTCGATCTTGCAAAGGATCGACTGGTTCAAGTCCCAAATTATTGTACCTAGATCTTGTCGGGGACATGCACGAAGAAAAATAAATGAAGAGTAGACTGCTATGATACCAATAATCCAGATTTATGATCGGAATGAAATGAATAACATAATGAATAAAATAACACATAGATATAGAGAGAAGCAATAGATATATGGGGAAAAATAAATTCTATCGAATAAATAAAATAGGTTGAAACTGTAAAACTGCAGAACTGAAAACAACTTGCTCAAATTATGGTAGTTATCTTTGAGAAAATATGTGGCTGCTACGTGCATTTGTCTGAGAAGAATGATTACAATGAGGCTCTAGAGGAAGTTTTAGCATTACTTATGAATTCAAAAACCCTATAAATCCAAAAACCTAACCCTAGGAGATGAAATGCCAAAAGTTATATGGGCCCCGATGGGTAAGTTGGTACCTCAATTTCCTGGGGTCATAACTTTTGCATATGACCTCCGTTTTAGGCGCGTGATAGCCCATTGGAAAGGTGTTTTCAAGAAATACACATTATGTCGTCAAACTCTGACTTTGTCTATATTTTGACAATGGAAATCTAAAAAAACACTATTTAGGGCCCAAAACGGCCCCGGAAGTACAAAAAGATGTACTAACATGAAAAATTGCAAACTAAGCTAGTTGGATTAGGTGGGTCACCACTAATATCCACCTAGAAGTTATGTATGGATTCAAAGAACTCTGAAAGTGTATAACCCATAATTACAAAGAATTACAGAAGAACATGTTGAACTAAAATTGTCAAATGGAGCCAGTTGGAATAGGTGGGTGGCCACAAATATCCACCTGGATCAGACTCATTTTAAAATTGTCTATGGAAAATAAGTTGTGATTCCACTCCACTTCTAGGATAATTCAGATAGGTTGGCATTTGTTGACGAGTTTGACCAAGGAATAATTTTGAATGATAGTCTCTACCAATTGAACAAACTTGAAGAAGGAAGGTTGATAGAAATACATTAGAAATAATTCCATAAGAAACAAAAGAAGGCTTGGCATGATCAACATTTAAAGAAAAAGGAAATGAATAATGGATATTTGGTATTGTTATATGACAGTCGAGCTAAAGAAAAACCTGGAAAATTAGAAACAATATGGATAGGACCATACATTATAGAAGACATTCAACCGACATGAGTTGTAAAATTACGGACTTTTTTGGGCCATCTATTAAAAAAAGAAGTAATGGAGCCCATCTAAATAAATACAACACATAAAAATATTGATCCTTGTTGGAAAAATCCTCATTAAAATTATGCCAATAGGAATCGATCATAACTAAAAGATTATATGTAACAGTCTCGTCTAATTCTAAAAATGCAAATTAATAAATTTCTTATTAATTAAAATTCTTTTACACTAATAAACTAAATTCAATTGTAAAAATTCAAGTATGAAAGCTTTTATAGGAAAAATCAAGTAATAAAGAAGTCCCAATCAACAAAATTTTTTGAAAAACTAGCAAAGAGAAGAATGGAGAGAGAAATAAGTCCCTGGTCAAGCCACAAACTTTAGAAGAAGGTAGACAAAAACATGAGAAACATACAACTCCATCCCCAAATTACAACAATTACTTATTAGGTGGCAGTTGATCGAACGGGGAAGATCTCTATCAAGCAAGTGTAGAACACTTGAATCAAGCGAGCATGGATCAAGAGAATGAATGTGTCACACAAGTAAGGGGGATTACAACAACTCAACATATCGGCGAAGAAACTACCAAGAGTATCGACCAAGAAACATCGACAATAGAAAAATTGATGGCACAAAATCAACAGTCAAGCGAATTGTGCATCAACCACAGATTAACAAAGGGGACACACTCAATCGGGCACTTGAAAAAACCAACTATGAAAACCCTGAATCAAGAAACATCGGCATAAATAAATAGTAACAAGAAAGGATTGAAGGACAAGTCAGAAACATTAACGACCGACATGACACAAAAGATCGTTTCATAGGCACTACCATAGCTACTAACCGATATGATGTGTACAACCATCCATTGGAAACTACTGCATTGAATGCCCAATGTGACTCACATGCATGCCAAATCAACATTGACATAGATTTCCCCTTGCATGATTCGACAAAGCCATCAATAGCTATGACTAAGGCATGTGAATCCATGAAATAATCGATTAGGACAAGCAATATCTCTCATTAAGACAGTAAATATTATGTAAGCGTACAAAAAAGAAGTTGGGCTCATACCACCAGTATTTTCTCTAGTGACAAAGGACATCGTCCATCATTAGGCATTCACTTCCATGCAAAACCACAATCCTTGCAGATTAAGTCACGTACGAAGCGTCTCGCTATCCTATGAGTTACCCTCAAAGTCATGAAACTGGTCACTATATATCAAAGCTAGAGGAACAAAGAGAAACCATTCTGGAAGCAGTTAAGTTTTCAAACACAGAACATGGTGTCGACGAGCATAGTAGATGACAACCCATATAAACCAAACCCTTCGAACGCATAAGTTGGCCAACCATCTTAGATACAGATGTCAAAAGAAGAGATTCACCTTCACGTGAAGGAAGGAATGTCCCTATGTGATTTCACCTTCTCAATTACCAAGACAGTGAGGAATTTGAGATTCATACTTAAGATAGGTTAGGGAATTCATAATCCAGTTCAAGTTACTGGAATAGACCACAGAAAGAAAATTTCAAAATATCATTTCAAGTAACACATTTTTGTGGGAAGAAAAGTTGATTGTGGACACAAAATCAAGGATGCTACCAAACTATGGTATTCCATTAACAAAAAATGGAAAGTTGCACTAAAGGAATGATCTACCTGCAATTATAAAACATCTTCAACTCAAAAAGAAAACAAAAGTGACTAGAATTTGATTCTATCATTTTCTCTTCTCCCTTTCTTATTCTCATTTTGTAATAGCCTCGGAAGAAGGACTTAGTAGAAACAATTTGTAAGTTTTTTCATAATACCTCATCTTTCTCAAGCAAAGCAAGGAATTGAGGTAGGGGGATATGTTGTAAGGGATAGTCAACTCTTTATAATAGACCTGAAAGTTGAATAAGAATTAATCGGTCTAATGTTGAAGTCAGAATTATAGGTCGTGTTATTGCACAAGTTGTAGGTTGGGCAAAGCCCAACCCAACCACCAAATGGCGATAACTTTGAGAAAACCTATCCACTGTCACCTTAGGCAAGGTACTTATGTCACTTTAGAGATGATAGAATCACCTCAAGGGGGGAATCCCAATGACCCTGGGGGGAATGAGATGGAAAGTGAAGAGATGAAATAAGGTCCCCTTATAGGTCAAAATAAAATATGTGGAAAGGCTTGGGAAAGAGTCTCAGTGGTATCCGGCTTCCAAGAGATAAGAACAAATACAAAGAATGTTGTACCTGCCTGAGACACAAGAACAAACCGAGCATATATGTATAATGTTAGGTGGACAAGAAATTTAATATTTTTTTCCCTACTTGAATCTATAAACAAAAATTTATATCAGCGAAAGAATAAGTATTAAAGATGCTAAATAATTGCTTAAATTCCAATAAATGATGCAAGAGATAATTTAGATAAACACTAGTGATACTTAAGAATGAGAGCACAAGACTTTAGCAATGAAACAAGGTTGTAATAAAAAGTGTTTTAAGAGATACTTTAAAGCCTTATGGCTGTAGCAAACAAGTTGTTAGAGTAGTAAATCAAACCACCAAAAATCACAAAGAATCCACCCAAAAGTTGCACTAGGCTAAGTATATTAATGGGGCAAACTCTTAGCAACTTTTGACAGTTGAAAAGCAAGTTACAAATGAAAAAGTGTTAGGGTTTCTACATCCCTAATTGATGTATATGAATATTTATAATAGGATAAAGAAATAATTAGGTAAATATGACGCCCCAGTGGCTAAATCAAGCATATAGAGAAAATAATTGATCCCAACTTAGACAACCTTCAAATCATGAAATTTTACGTTAAAATATTTGAAATTATACTAGTGCTTTTATATATTTGATTATGGAGTCAAGGAAATAAAGAGATAAACAATGTTATCTCCTTGGGGGTGTAAACCCTCTTACTCCCCAAGAAAAGAAAATGCTAAGCTAGGAGATATTAGGAGGTTGTAAACCCTTTTACTTCTCCTAGCAAAACCTTGTGCAACAAATAACTTCTAGAAAAAAATATAGATAATGGTGGGGTTTTAAATCCTTATAATCCCCAAGAAATATATCAAATCAAACTTGCAACTAATAAATGAAGCAACAACAACATAAATCCTTACCTAGTTCAAGAAATGACAAGATAAACCTCCTCTTATCAAGATAAATCTACCACAAATGCCAAATAAAACCTCCAAGAGAGGTAGTGCACTTATTCCACCAATAGCATAAAGAAACCACAAGAGAGAAGAGGTTTCCCAAGGAAGGAACAAATTTCAGCCAAATAATTCTCACAATGGCAGAGTTATGTTATCAAATGAGATTCAAGTGATCTCTATTTATACAAAAAATTTGAAACATAGTTTGTCCACTTGGTTAGGGTAAAACATAATATAAGAGGTCAACAACCTTTATATTACCCATTAAACCAAATAATAATATTTAATTTACACTTTTTTCACATTAGAAACCCTAAAATAAGATGATGTCACCCCTTTAGTGAGATGTTTTGACATTTTGAGCAAGTCATTGAAGTTGGGGATGCATGACTAGGATTCCAAAGGCCACATGTCATTCATCCAAGACTCTTCCTCATGGTTAAAAGCCTCATTCCTTAAAAAAATTCCATGTTTCAATGAGAAACACCTCCATCACCACCAAAACCTAGCCCTAGGTGATGTCAAGCCTCCAAAAGTGACGTTTTGCCTCTCCTAGGAAATTTGTTTGGGAAATAGGGGCTAGGTAAGGTCATCTGTGATGTCTTCTAGGTCTCCAAAGGCAAGTCATCATGATCTGGCATGTGGGGCCTTGGCATCCAACCTGTGGGCTTGTCACATACCCGACCACTAAGTACCTATTTGAGGGATGGGGTATAAATTTTCTGCTTTTCTCAATCATCTCGAATCCCTATAACTACGATTATATCGTCTTCGATTCGAGAAGGGTTTTACAACGAAAAAAAGTTTGTTCAAATATGAGTTCTATCACAAGTTATGATCCTTCAAAGTTCTTTAGGCCTTCATTGACTAGAGTCTCTCATCGCCATGTGGCACCCACATGGCTCCATGTCACCTGACACTCCACATCATCATAGCATACAAAGACTCGCCCAACCAAAGGTTAACACTTATCTAGCTCTTATAGGCCTATTAAATCAATTAGTCATTATCATAATAAAATCCCACTCTTTACTAATAATTTATTTAATTCACATTAGGGATAATTAATCTTCATTAATCCATTAACCCCTTAATTACATTTTTATTTAGCCTAAATTACCAACCCGGTAAAAACAAAGGATTACTTCTCTTTCACCTTGGGAATCCCACATTTTAGGGAGAATTAGTGTTAATTATTATATCAATCGCCCATCACATTAACTCATAATCTAATCATGTTACTAAATAGTTTTAATTAATTATATTATAATGTAATCTTATTTAATTATATTATAATATAATTAAATATATCAAAGGGAACTTAGGGTTATTAATATCAATTAATGCCTAAGTCACTGGACTTCAGCCTAATTACTTGCCATACTTTTATGGACATACCTAGAACCCCCAAACACCGAAGTTCTGAAGAAGGTCCCACTTACCTTATATTATGCTGCAAATTTAATTAATTTTATTACCTTATAATATAATAAATTACATTTAATATTTATTATAATTGATTTCATATTATTAATCTCACTAAACATAATATAATGTAATTAATTACATTTAATATTTATGCTACCATTGGAACACAAAAAGGTAGGTTTGGGCCTTCGACCATTTTATCTCATGCACTTTATCACCCCAAACATCTCGGAGTCCCGAAGTCCCGAAGTTTCAAACTCCTGAAGTGGTCCCACGCATATGGGTTATAAAATGTATATAATATAATTATTTGGGAAAATGTTGACCTCATCCACATAAGGATTTTATAATATTATGATGTATTATAACACCATAAGCCCCATTAAAGTTTGTACTTAAGAATTATAATTTTTCCATTAAATGTTTCCCTAATGAGACTTCGAGACAGAATCCTTCGGGATTTATCACAACGCAATCACTTCAACATCCTGAAGCCCTGAAGTGGTCCCACGTGCATACATTGCACTTTAAATAATAATTTAAATGGAAATGGAGTTGGTCTCGTCCATGTATTCATTGTAATATATTAATTTTATAATAAACCCAATCAAAATTTGTGCCCAGGTTTTCATAAATTTCCAATATATACATACATACATATATATATATATATATATATATATATATATATATGTATATATATGTATATGTATATATAACAATTTCACACGTTCGTCACTCCCAATGCTTGAAGTCCCAATACTTACGAAATTATTAAGAGGTTGATCATGGGTGTATTAATCACATTTAGTATGTAATCCTCCTCCCTTTGGGTCAGTCTCCAGTTCACTCTCCACTTCAAACCTCCGAAGTCCTAAAGCCATGAATATCTGAAGTGTGTTAAGAAATAATCATAACGATCAACTATGGGTATATTAACACACACACATATTTATATATATTACCATTTTCCTTCACGTATTCAATGCCTAGTGAGGTTCAATTTGAATTTTATTTAATTAAACCTGTAATTAAAGGGAACGAAAATCAATTTCCTATTTTCCAGGCTTTTAAAAAGATGTAATAAAAAATAAAATCCTAGTTTCCCACGAAATCTCTTCATCCTTGACTTAGAATTTGATTTATAATTTATTTTCCTCTTGGGTAAAGGAGTAATTTTCCTTCTTCTTACCGAGCTTTACTTTCCCTACCTAAATTTAAGGAGTTGGTCTTAAAATAGGGATTGTCCCCCATAGTAAATTCTAGTTTTCTATCATAAGTTACAACTCCCCGATTTAAGGGGATTACTTCCAAATTTGTAGGTATTTTCTCCCATAATTAGTATGAATTTTTATAGATTGTAGGAGCTTTTATATTCTAATTTAATTAGGAAATTTCTTCCTTATTTCCTTATTCCTTTCCTAATGCTTATTTATAATAAAGTTTTAGTATTTATCCTCATTGGGTTATCTCCTTAAGGCCCGATTACAATTTTGAAACCTGGTATTTTCTAAGTGTTTATATGTATAAGTTTCATGACACCTTAAGGTCATAAGCAAATTTATAAAAAAAATTGTCTCTTTCCTTTCAAATTCCTGTAGAGGTTCTAACTATATTATTTGTCCTCATTAGAAAAAAAGATGGTTTTTAAGCTAGATCAGCCTAAACAATCCCATCTCGAATTCTTCTCTTAGAACACAAACATGGAAGAAGTAAGGAGATAGTTGAAATAGTATTTTATTTAACTAAAAGCTTACTCATAAATTCATCTAAGTTCCTAAATTAATTTAACAGATCTTGAATTTTCATTTCTCTACAACACTTGTTATCTCCTTTCTATACTTAAGTTTACCCATACACATACATGCTTCTGTAGGTGATACACCCACATTCTATTCCAAATATGAATGACTACCTATCACTAACATCTTATTTTCCTGGATAGGTACAAACAAAAGGTAAAATCAATAATAGAGGCTATTTTCAAACTCCACTTCATATTTCTTAGTCACTAGCAGATCAACATCACAAGTTCTCTTATTTAAAAAGAATATAACTCCAAGATTCATATAATTCACAAAATGCATATTATAAGAGAAACTAATTTAGAAAAATACAAGGCTTAGAGCAGCGCTTATCTGTCAACTTGAAATTAGTTGGAAACTGTTGAAGGGTGTTCCCTTTTCCACCCAACCATAGACATAGTTGCTTTTGAAATGGTTTACAACTTCCCACCCCCTAGCTAGATCACGATGCCCTAAGAGAGATTATTCCTTCTATTTTGTTACATCTAGGGACAGAGGTTACTCCCCTTCTCCCATAGAAATTTTGGAAGTTTAGTTTTCTATCCACCAAGCAAGGGAGGATACTATGATTGCTCACTCAATCACTCCAAATATCTACAACTCCATTTATCAGCTTGAATAGAAAAAGCAATGCTTCCCAACAATTCCTATACCCGGAAACAGACTCATTTCTCAGTTCTCTTCAGAACCAGAGAGTTTCTCACACTCTCCCTCCTAAAAAATGGTCACTAGGCCCATTCCTTTACATCCTCTACCCTCTTCCCACAATTTTCCTTCCTTTTCTTGCCTTCCTCAACAATATTTCATGGCTCCAATTCCCAATTTTGGGTCAGATCAAGAATTTTCCAGATGGTTACTCTGTCCATCTCCTCATTGACTTTTGAGGAAGAGTTTCCAACTACTAGATTGACTGGTAATTAAATTCTCTAGGTAAGAGGATTGTTTTGGGTCTGAACAATTTCAATCCAAAAGAGTATTGGTCTTGTAGGGGTCATCTCATTTGTTACTGGTTCCCCTCACCATCTCTCTCATGCATCATGATCTATGTTGGAACACCTTCATCAGTTATTCAAAAAAATTCCATTTCTATTATTTATTAACATAAATATTTACATTACCTTTTTAGAAAAAGTTCATTATCTTTCAAAACTCACATAACAATTATGTCCATAGTCTTGTCCACAATAGAAATAATATTTACAAACTGTGGGAAACATGGGTGTTGTTGTTGCAAGAGTTGGTTCTAGGCTGTAATAGAGCCAAGCCTTAGCACATTTTAAATGAAATAAATTTTGTCACTCGGACTTGACTTGGGTTGCATGCAAGTAAATTTCGAGATATCCTCGAACCACTTTTGATTGGAAATTTCCCCTTCCAACCCGAGAGGGATATCTCGAAAATATGTCACAATAGGATATTCAATAAGCTTAATAGTGGGCAGATCTGTGGGTAACGGAAAGTTTTGGGTTTTTTTAGGGTTGGTGGGTTGGACCAGGAGGTATTCCATTAGGAATGGAGTCAAATGATCAAGCAAATAATAAGAGTGTTTCGGCAATGGAAATCCATGGAACAGAAGTGAGGTAGAAGTTGATTACAAAGAGAAGGATTTATAAAAGTATGGCAGCATAATAGAGAGAAAACATATCAAAATGAAAGGATCACTTAGCAATGAGTGAATTCCAAGAATAAATCAGTGGAAAGAGATGGTTGGGATAGAGCATCTATCCAAGGATGAATTCTGAACCTTCAAATCTCTACAAGAAACAACCTATAAAATGTCCTATAATAGAGCATCTAACAAACAGATGAATTCCATTACAAACATAGTCACAAATTGAGAATAAAATGGAAATAAAACCAAGTGAAATGATGCAAGAATGAAGCAATAAGACATTCTCTGCAAACAAAATCACAAGAATCCCTGTTGTAGATTAAAAATGGCTTTACACTCCTTTATTTAAACAGGAAAACAAATGCTACATCTCAGGAGTACTACTCCTATGTGTCTTTTCCCCCCCTTTTCTCTCTCCAAGAGATATACAATATATAAGCCTTCATCATATAACAGATGAGAAACAAACTCAAAATCGACTGAGAAACTAACTAGCAGTTATTTAACTGAAATCTGGGCACATTCCTACATTTCTGGGCCATGTCTGCACAAAAACGCATCACCATCTTGCGAGGCACTTTTGGCTTCCTTCTCGAGCTCTAAATTCAGATCCTAAGATACCAATTGAAATCTTAGGATCTGTAGATGTCAATCGACTATTCAAACATGTAAAACGACCTCTCCAAGGTTGAGAAAAGTTATTTTTCCCACAGGTAGTTTTTTTTAGAAAAACCTACGATTTCGATGGCTAACAGGCCGAAAACAAAGGTATCTTAGCTGCCGAAAGTCCTAGCTTTCGGTGGCTAATAGTTCAATTTCAGAGCATCGTAAGCCACCGAAATTCCTAAAACCCCGATTTCAGGTTTCGGGTTTCGGGAAAACAGGCAGTGGTCAAAATCTTTATGTCGGCAAAACCTCCGACTGCCAAAAACCCGAAATGGTGACGTGGCATTTTGGTAAAACCTTATTATAGTGATTTTATGTCATTTATTGCATTCTTTTCACACCTACTCATGAGCTCTTCCTCCATGTGGATTGATGCATGGCGCTTGAATGCTTAGTCTTAGCCGATACACTTTCGACAGCTAATGGCACATGAAACTAGAGATTTAAGCTACCGAAAGTCTACACTTTCTATAGCTAAACACTATAATTTTTTTCCTCCTAAGCTACCGAAAGAAAAACTTTCAATATTTGTTCCAACATAGGATCCGTCTAGGGATGGTGCTTTCCTGAAAAGCACCAAGAACAGTAGACCACATGTCTGCATCCATTGGGTGACCCGAATTAATCCTTATCAAATTCTGACCCCTGTCACTTTACTTGCATATTTCCGAAACAAAAAACTGCTTATGCATTCATTGGGCTATGGAGTCGTAATGCCTTAAAACAAAACCATACTGGATTCCAAACTAAGCTGGAAACATAACGAAAACCATTGTTGTACTCTAATGCTCAAATTCAATCTTATTTATATACATCACCTACTCTAATTTATATCACTTCTTTTTTTTCAAGTATAGGAAAACTTCCAAATCAACCAAGCGAGTATCCAACTAACAAACTTAATTATGCTTCCATATTTGAGCAGAAAACTGACAGGAGCAACTGCAAATTTCAAAACATGCCCTAGGAGCAGGTACTTATAGTTTTGAAATTCATACTTCAAGAAGTTGGAAATAACAAATCCAGTCCCCCATTTTGACTCCATATAAACTGCTACTAGATCATAGAAGGGAAGAGATATACCACTTTCACAATTAATCCATACTTCCTCCTATTGGGCAAGCTGTTTGAAATGTTTTTGCGCACTTTGTCCACTGATGATTTTTTCTTCCACTGGTGCAAAAATGTCGCACTGAAACTTACTGGTTTGTTGCTCAATAGTTGCTAAACAAGGATGAGAGAACAATTGTTTTAGTAACCCTTGCTTCTGTCCTTCATTTGTTATCCAAAGATCTTCTTGGTAGCTGTCATACATAGGTTGATCTATTTCATGATGTTGTTGATTTCTTTCCTTTTGAACCAAAGTTTCTTGTTGCTCATCATCTTCAAAAACACTTTCATCGCATTCATCAAACAAAGGAGGATTGTGGTAAACTTTTGTGTGTCATGAAAAGTAAATATGCTCTTCTTGTTCTTCTAGATATTCATCATAAACAGGCTCAGAAGATAACTCAGGAGTGTCATCAGTCAAACAAATGATAGGAATATCAACTGTGAAGCTATCTATCTCAGATCCACACTCCTCCAAATCATAGTCTAAAGAATCTTCAAACAACAAACATTTTTCAAGGTTATTAAACATGACAACCCTATCTTCTTCATGAAACAAAACAGTGTCTACAAGATGATCCTCTGGTAGGAAATCATCATCATAAATTGGTTTAGTAACTTCCTCTAAAGTCCCATAGCTATCATGATTTAAACTTAGATTTTCATTTTCAGTAATAGAAGAAGTTTCACTCACATGTTCAGGACAGTGTGAATGTTGCAAATCTGTGTAAGCAAGGGTTGTAACATAACTTTTCAGGAGAAGATCTATCTCTTCTTCTGTTAAAGGAGGAAGTGGTTTGTGTAATTTCTAGATCAAACAACTATTGTTTTCTTTCTCTTCTGTAGGTTGGTCGTGATGTTGAATGTCTTCTTCTTGAATATGTCCACAAGGGCTATCATATCTAGCTTCTTTATGAGACAACTCTTCCTCATACTGATCATCTTCATCAACTTGAGAAATTTTTTATATTTCTTCCTCCTCTTCAAGAGGATTTGTTTGATCTTTTTGTCTTATAAATTCTATATTACAACAATCTTCAAAAAGTATTTCAGTTGAGTAGATTCTTTTACAATGTTGATGAAAACGTATGTGAAAATATTTTAATGAAGGAATACTGGAATTGGGTAAAGATTTATACCAGAGTCTAACATCTCTTTCCAATGAAAACATAAACAGTTTCATGAGAAAATCTTCATGATGTATATTTAATTGATCCATGAGCTTGTGGAATTCAGATAAGTGTTGAGTGGGATTGTCATCTGCATATTCTCCAAATTTAGGAAGGACATCTTCCCAAACTTTAATGTCTGGAACAGTGTTGGGAAAACCATAAAAAATTGTAAAGTCCAGAGGAGCAAACCTTGCAGCAATCTGAGCAACGAACAAATTCAACATTTTGAGACCAGTGGAGTTGCCAGTGAATCATATAGAGTCTCTGAACCAAGGATTCGCCAAGTGAATGACCACGGAAAATTGAATGCCTATCCCTTGTTCACCATCAAGAGATAGATCTGAAATTTTTGTCATATCCCAGGGAAGATCACTTCGTCCTTCGTCCCTGAAAGCGGCGCCAGAAAATGTTGTTGCAAGAGTTGGTTCTAGGCTATAATAGAGCCAAGCCTTAGCACATTTTAAATGTAATAAATTTTGTCACTCGGACTTGAATTGGGTTGCATGCAAGTAAATTCTAAGATAGCCTCGAACCACTTTTGATTGGAAACTGCCCCTTCCAACCCGAGAGGGATCTCTCGAAAATATGTCACAATAGGATATTCAATAAGCTTAACAGTGGGCAGATCTATGGGTAACGGAAAGTTTTGGGGTTTTTTAGGGTTAGTGGGTTGGACCAAGAGGTAGTCCATTGGCAATAGAGTCAAATGATCAAGCAAATAATAAGAGTGTTTCGGCGATGGAAATCCATGGAACATAGGTGAGGTAGAAGTTGATTACAAAGAGAAGGATTTATAAAAGTATTGCAGTAGAATAGAGAGAAAACATATCAAAATGCAAGGAGCACTTAGCAATGAGTGAATTCCAAACATAAATCAGTGGAAAGAGATGGTTGGGATAGAGCATCTATCCAAGGATGAATTATGAACCTTTAGATCTCTACAAGAAACAACCTATAAAATGTCCTGCAATAGAGCATCTAACAAACATATGAATTCCATTACAAACACAGTCACAAATCAGGAAGAAAATTGAAATAAAACCAAGTGAAATGATGTAAGAACGAAGCAATAAGACATTCTCTACAAACAAAATCACAAGAATCTCTATTATAGATTAAAAATGGTTCTGCACTCTTTTATTTAAACAGGAAAACAAATGCTACAGCCCAGGAGTACTACTCCTGTGTGTCTTTTTCCCCCATTTTCTCTCTCCAAGAGATATACAATATATAAGACTTCAGCATATAACAGATGAGAAATGACCTCAAAACCGACTGAGAAATGAATTGGCAGTTATTTAACTGAAATCTGGGCGTGTTCCTATATTTATGGGCCATGTCTGCGCAAAAATGCAGCACCGTCTTGCAGGTCACTTTTGGCTGCCTTCTCGAGCTCTAAATTCGGATACTAAGATACCACTGGAAAGATTAGGATCTATAGATGTCCATCGACTATTCAAACATGTAAAATGACCTCTCCAAGGTTGAGAAAAGTGATTTTTCCCACAAGTAGTTTTTTTTTGGAAAAACCTGCGATTTCGGTGGCTAACAGACCGAAAACAAAGGTATCTTAGCTAACGAAATTCCTGGCTTTCGGTGGCTAACAATGTGATTTCAGAGCGTCATAAGCCACCAAAAGTCCTGAAACTATGATTTCAAGTTTCGGGCAAATTGGCAATGGTCAAAATCTTTATGTCGGCAAAACCCCCGACTGCCAAAAACCCGAAATGGTGACGTGGCATTTTGGTAAAACCTTATTATAGTGATTTTATGTCATTTATTGCATTCTTTTCACACCTACTCATGAGCTCTTCCTCCATGTGGCTTGATGCATGGCGCTTGAATTCTTGGTCTCAGCCGATACACTTTCGGCAGCTAATGGCATATGAAACCAGAGATTTAAGCTACCAAAAGTCTAAACTTTCGGTAGCTAAACACTATAAATTTTTTCCTCCTAAGCTACCGAAAGACAAAATTTCAATATTTGTTCCAACAGGTGTTACAATCCCCTCCCCCTTAAAGGAACACCATCCCCAGTGTTCTACCTGCCTCTTTGTTTTTTATGTACAACAGTGAACAAAAAGGGGTATGCTTGATTCAAGGAATCCTCCATTTCACATGTAGCTTCATCTGGACAAAAGTGTTTCCACTACACCTTGACCTAAGAAATTGTTTTGTTCCTTTGTAGGATTTCTTTCCTGTCTAGTATGCATTGTGGTTATGGTAGGAATTCTCCCTCTGGTTCCACTTGGATCACAGACCAATCAACTATATGATTAGAATCATGTACATATTTATTCAATAATGAAACATGGAAAAAATTATGTGATTTTGTAGAATTCTTGCAGAAACCCTGATAGATCTAGAATTCTAGTTAAATTGAACACAAACAATTTGTTGATATTCAAGAGATGAGAGAATTTTTTTTCTCCATAAATAAAAGAATTATATTAATAAAAAATGAATATACATGAGCAACCATCCTCAAAAAGAAGAGAGGAGGTGAATATATAGAATTTCCAACATACAAATTCTAGTAAAAAAAGCTAGAAATAGCTAAAATAGGTGTCATAAGCTAAGGGAGACCACATAGTTCAACCTAGACCACTAAAGATACATGTCACACATTCATTAATGTCCACAAGATTCAAGTGATGTGCATTATCTCACTTAAGCTCACTTAACTGACAAGATAAGCAGTTCCAACTCACTTAACTGACCCGAAATAGTAGTTACTAATAATAGTAACGGAAAAAATCATTAATTAAGGAATAAATCTCTCACTCAAAGAGAAGGTGCGCATTCCCCAATAATAGATGAGTTTTTACATGGGGGATTTGGAATAAATCATGAATAAATCAAGAATAAATCGAGAAAATCAAGAACCGGGAGTTGAGTCTTGATCTAAAATTAGCAGTTTTCCCTAAAATCTAGAGATGAGGCGCCCTTCTTCTCTATGTGGTCAAATTAGGTGAAATAAAGTGTAAATGAATGTATTAACCAATATCTAGGAGTCTAATCTAGGTATAAACTAATGTAAGTTAGGGTTATGCTCCAACAGATTTCATTGTGGGAGGAAGTGCTAGTCTATATGCTACATGTCCCACTCTGTCTAGAATTTCAAAGGGTCCACAAAACCAAGGTGACAGCTTGGCACAAGTTCCCATTCTTAAGAAACTTATTCTTGGTCTAATTCGTAGATACACATGATCCCCTACTTTTAACTCTCTAGGAGTCCTATTTTTGTCTGCATATCTCCTCTGTTAGTCCTGAGCTATTTTCAAATTCCGCTTTATTTGAACCATTTGTTGTTCCATTTATTTTAGCATGTTTGGTCCGAGTGTAATTCTATCTTCTGGGTTATTCCAATTGATTGGAATATTTCATTGTCTACCATAAAGAGCCTAAAAAGGGCTCATATTCAATGACTCTTTATAGCCATTGTTGTAGGAAAATTATACCAACAATAGGTATTCTTCCTATTTCTTGGGATGAAGCATCACATGCATCCTTAAAATGTCCTCTAACACTTAGTTTACCCTCTGTATCTGTCCATGAGTTTGAGGGTGATAGGTTGTACTAAATACCAATTTAGTTTCAAAACCAGTAAATAGATATTTCCAAAAATTTGAAGTAAATTTTGTATCTCTGTCTGATATGATTTCCTTAGGCATGCCATGCAGTCTAAATATTTATTTCATGAAAATATTATCAATATCTATCGCCTTGCAAGTTGAATTTACGGGGATAAAGTGAGTATCCTTGTTCATCTTGTCCACAACTACCATAATAGCATCATTATGCTTGGTTGATTTAGGAAATCCTATAATGAAATCCATGTATATGGTTTCCCATTTCCATTCTGGAATTGGTAGGGGTTGCAACAACCCTGCTAGATTCTGGTGCTTTGCCTTAACCTGCTAACATTCTAAACATTTACCTAAGTAACCAGCTATGTCATTTTTCATTCTGGGCCAATAAAAAAGTTTCTTAGTGGTTGTGATCATTTTCTGATAACCAAGATGACCAATATGGGGTCTTTTATGTAGTTCATCCATTATGAATCTCTTCAAGTCATCACAATTTGGAATATACAACCTACCTTTGTAAGTTAGCAGGCCATCATTCAACATTTTATATCCCTCATACTTCAACCATGTGGGTTCATGTTCTAGGTATGATCTCATAGTTTTGAAAAATGAATCTGGTTCTTGTGCACTTTTGACTCTTTCCTTAATGTCTAGTTCACAGGTTCTTACAACTTCCAAGTGAATTATTTTCATACTTATACTAAGGGAATCAACCACCCTATTTTCTTTTCCTTTAATATGTTTGATTTCAAAATCAAACTCATTAAGGAGAGCCATCCACCTAGCCTGTCTAGATTGAGTTTGGGTTGGTTGAACAAATATCTCAGCCCATTATGGTCTGGCATAAGTATGAATCTTCTTCCTATGAGGTAATGCCTCCACATTGTTAAAGCATGTACTATGACATCCAATTATAAATCATGTGTCACATAATCGATTTCATGTTAATTCATTTTTCTGGATTCATAGAAAATCACATGCCCTTCCTGCATGAGAACTCCCATGAATCCTTCCTTGTAGGCATATGTACACACAAGGAAGTCCTTGTTTGGGTCTGCAATTTTTAGCATAGATGCATTGGTTAAAAGGTGTTTTAGCTGTGAAAATTATCTTCACCTTCTATTGTCCAAATAAATCTAACTCCCTTTTTCTGAAGGGAGGTGATTGGATAACCAATCTTGGAAAACTCCTTTATGAACCTCATATAGTACCCCACTAGGCCAATAAAGAATCCGATATCAGCTACATATTTTTGGGTAGGCCAATCCATAATGGATTTGATCTTGTCAGGATCAAATTTCACTCCTTATTCAAAGATAACATGACCTAAGTAATGGACTTGTTTTTGAAAAAAGACACACTTACTAAAATTTTCATAGAGCTTGTTCTCTCTTAGCACTTGAAGCACTAAATTAATGTGTTCTTCATGCTCCTCCCTACTCTTATAATAGATTAGGATATAATCAATGAAAACCAACACAAATATATCCAAGAACTTGTTGATCACATTATTCATTAAGCACATAAAGGTGGTTGGTGCATTGGTAATCCCAAATGGCACCACCACAAATTCATAGTTCCCATACCTCATCTTTAAGGTTGTTTTGTGGATGTATTCATCCTTAATTCAGACTTGATGGTATCCATACCTCAAGTCAATCTTGGAGAAATTTGTAGTGCCCCTTAATTGGTCAAACAAGTCATCAATTATGGGAAAGGGATACTTATTCTTAATGGTCATCTTGTTGAGTTGTCTATAGTCTATGCGCAACCTGCGTGTGCCATCCGTCTTCTTCACAAATAAGGTCGGTGCTCCCCAAGGAGACATACTAGGTTGAATGTAACATTTTTCCAACATCTTTTTCAGTTGTAGTTTGAGCTCAACTAGCTCTGGTGTACTCATTCTATAGGGTGCTCTAGACATTGACACCGCTCCGGGTACAAGTTCTATTGAAAAATGAATATCTCTTCTTGGAGGTAGACATAGTACCTCTCCTGGAAACACATCTTTATACTATCTTAATATAATATGGTCCTTTAGACTTGGTTTATTGTCCTCAACAAAGTTCAACATTTGTATTTCATACAAAGGACATTCTTTTATTTAATACTTATTCACTTGAAGGGATGATATTTGTCTCACTGAGGCAGGATTTTGAATTCCTTGTAGGGTTCTTTTCCTCCCTTCCTCATATTCACACTCCAATGTTTTATTATAACATTCCAACTTGGATTTATGGAAATCCAACTAGTCCATGCCAATCAGTAGGTCGTAGGATCCTAAAGGGAGCATGTTTAGGTTTGATTGGGTGGACAATCCATTCATAATGAATTGGCATGCTGGTATGACCTCTGTTACCTTTATTTTTGTTCTAGTGGCTAGCTATAACAACCATGGTTTAACATGCTTTACTTGTTGCAGTTTACATTTATCAACAATTTGAGGGGCATCATAACTCAAATTAGAACCAGGTTCAATTAAAATGGAAACTAGATGGTTGGAAATCATACCTTCCATCTCCACCACTAAAGATTGGTGGTTATCTTGTCTATTATCGAGGGTTGCATAAATTTATGGCATGCTTCTAGCCACATCATTAATTGTGATAGCCTCTTGGATGTTGTAGACCCTCTTATTTTCATGTTGCCTATGTGGGAAGTCCCTCAACAAATTTTCTTCTCCACATCCCCAACATTTCAAGGGTTCTCTATTTGTATTATTTGTCTTTCCTGGGGCAGATACAAAGGGTTTATTTACACTTTGAGATGGAAAATTTTGTTGATACACACTCTTATTAGGAAGGATCATCTTAGATATTTTCCCATGATTCTTAAATCTTGAGGATTTAAACCCCTTCTTTTTGAATCCCAAATTACTTTTATTCTTCCAATCCTTATGAGGTTATGCCTTTTTCTTGAATTCCTCATAGCGGTACCTTGCCTTTCGAATAGTGTCTTATAAAGTTTTAGGTTCATAAAACACAATTTTCTCCTAGAAGGACTGAGGCATCCAACTAATAAATCATTGCATCATTACATTTTCATCCTTTATGTAGGGAACATACCTAATCAACTCAAGAAATTTGTTGATATATTCATCTATTGTGAGTTGTCCTAGTTTGAGTTCATATAACTCCTTGGACCTTTAATCATAGTATCTTTCAAACATGTACTTCCTCTTAAAGTATTTTTCCAATTTTTTCCATGAAAATTACTTCTCATGAATTCCTTTCACATTTCTAAGGTCCTCCCACCAGATGGAGGCCTTTACATTCAAGTTGAGAATGGTTATTCGAGCCTTCAGTTTTTCATAGTAGTCATGGAATCTGAATTAATTCTTCAAGCCAAGTATCCAAACTTATGCGTCTTCCCTCTTTTTAATTTCTCCATCAAAAATGGGTGGCTTGGCCTTCTTAAACTCTTCAGGGTCATGGCTCTTGGAATGTTTCCTCCTCTTTTTTCTCCTCTGAGAATGTGAACTAGTCTCACTACTAGAAAACTCCTTGGATTTGTCAATTTCCTCACTAGAGGATTCTTCAGTTGAATCCTTGGCATTGGCATGTCTCTTGGCTCCATGTTGGGCCTTCTTTGATGTGCTTCTCCTTGTGTGGCTACTTTCAGGACCATGTTTTTGTATCTCAAGTGGGATCTAGGTTTTCTTAGTATTGTGTTTATCCATGTTACTAGTTGTTGGCCCATGTTGTCACTTCCTTTGTATATATGATAGGATTTGTAGTATGATTTCATTAATTTCAGTTTGTTTTTCCTGCTCTTTTATCATCCTTTCATTGTTTCCTTGAAACTTTTTAATTCTTCCATGAGGCTTCTTACAGTTTCAACAAAAACTAGAGGGGTTTCCACCACCCTCCTCTCATCAGATTCTTCTTATCTATTGTGGGAGATTTCCCCCAACTCATGGTGTGTCACCATTCTTTACGTTGTAGTTTTCCTTGCTGTCCACTGACTGTTTGAGTGTTGATAAAACATTTTTTGTTCACTAATTATCTACTAATTTATGAACAACACATGTAATTTGTAAGGTGAAATTAGCTTCATTATTTGGCAACATTAGCAACACACAGTTCAGATTTTCTGAAACATGTATCAATAACAAAAAGTTTCATTCCTCTCTTCAGTAATAGATTTTAAATAAGTTCTTATGGATGGGTTAAGATAGGGTGTTACCCCTTAAAAAAATTCTAATAAATTTTATTCAACTCGTTCATGAGCCCAAGAAGGTCAAGTGTTGTTTCCTTCTCTGATACCACTCTGTCACACACCTGAATCCTAAGTACATTTTTGAGGGATAGGGTATAAATTTTTCGATTTTCTCAATCATATCAAATCTCTGTAACTAGGATTGCATCGCCTTTGATTCAATGAGGGTTTTCCAACGAATATAAATTTGTCTAGATCCAAGTTTTGGATCACAAGTTATGGTCCTTCAAAGTTCTTTAGGCCTTCATTGACTAGAGTCTTTCACTTCCATGTGGAACCCATGTGGCTCCTTGTAAACCAACACTCCACATAATCATAGCATACAAAGACTCACCCAACCAGAGGTTGACACTTGTCTATCTCTTATAGGCTAATTAAATTAATTAATCATTGTCATAATAAAATCCTTCTCTTTACTAATGATTTATTTAATCCCCATTAGGGATAATTAATCTTCATTAACCCTGTAATTACATTTTTATTCATCCTAAGTTATCGGCTCGATAAAAACCCAAGATTACTTCCCTTTCAGGGGGAATTAGTGTTAATTATTATATCAATCCCTCGTCACATTAAATCATAATATAATCATGATACTAAATAGTTTTTAATTAATTATATTATAATGTAATCCTATTTAATTATATTATAATATAATTAAATATAGAAAAGGGCACTTAGGGTTATTAATATCAATTAACGCGTAAGTCACCGGACTTCGGTAAAATTACTCTCCATGATTTTATGGACATACCTAGAACCCGTGAATGTCGAAGTTATGAAGAGGGTCCCACTTAGGTTATATTATGATGCAAATTTAATTGATTTTATTACCTTATAATATAATAAATTACATTTAAAATTTATGATAATCGATTTCATATTCTTAATCTCACTAAACATGATATAATGTAATTAATTACATTTAATATTTATGCCAACATTGGAACACATAAAGGTAGCTTCAAGCCTTCTACCATTTTATCCCATGCACTTTATCACCCCAAACATTCCAGAGTCCCAAAGTCCCAAAGTCCCAAACTCTCGAAGTGGTCCCATGCAAATGGGTTATAAATTGTATATAATATAATTATTTGGGAAAAAAATTACCTCGTCCGCGTAAGGATTTTATAATATTATGATAAATTATAATACCATAATCCCCATTCCCAAGATGGGGTGCCACATTTCTATCATGCACATCACTAACTTTAATACACTTGTCACCTCCCTCACATCTATTTCTCGTAGGATAGGAAGAATTCAAGGCTCATACAAGAAGGAAAGACAACTCTCTCACTTTGGTTTAATGTCTCCCTCAATTCAGCAAGGTTTGTGAATGGTGATGGGTACATGAGGAATGCACGAGGTCTCTTTAGCTCGTTCGATGCCCCTCCATTTACTCTAGGTATGTTACGGTTCTCACCATTCGACTCCAGTTCAATTCTTGTGCTTTATCTATTGTGTTTTGGATCCATCCATTCCCCCCCTCCCTTTGCAAGTTATTTGTCCACTCAGAGTCTGGATTATCTCCACAATCATGCCTTGGGAGCATGATAAGCCCAAGAGAGGGCCCTCTTATTACAGCTACACTACCAGGAAAATATGGCTTCATTGCTTAACCCAGGTGCCTTCGACCTCTCTGGTTCGTTGGGACAAGAGGAATGATGAGCCTCCAATGGCCTTTGTAGAAGGATATATCCCCATTGTGTTGATTATCATCCCGTTGGCCTCCCTTTTGTACACTATTTCAAACCCCCATGACCCACCCAACACTAGCCATTACTTCCGTAACTAGTATCTCGAACTGGGAAAACTGCACAATTTAGAAAGAAATATTTCCTACAATCGCCTAATGGAGATTCCCCCACCTCCCTCCACATCTCTGAACCAGGACTCGCGCTTCACTAGTTTCCTCTCGCCAGAACATTTGGAACTCATCTTTGAGATGCGTAGGGACATGCAGGAACAACTACACAAGCACAACCTGCCCAGCAGTAGTCTCGACATACTGTACGATGCTCTCTCAAGCTCGCAGGGTCAACAACAGTGCCCAACCTATGCACAATCGTTCGTCTTCACTCCCATTGGTGGAACTCACGATGACACAGGCTTCACTGGTTCATCTACTACTTAGTATTTTCCTTTTAGCTCTATGCACTATATTTGCAAAACTTATGTAGGAGTTTACATTTTCCTATTCAAGTTTATCTCTTCTTGCTTAGACAATTTAGACATTAAAATTCACAGCCACCTACTCCGATTTCCATTTGTTTGCTGGAATAGGTGGTGGTTTTTTTCTTTGATCTAGACAGCACACCAGGAAGCCACATGTTTAGGTTTCCACTTGTTTGGAAAAATAGGTGGCAGGTCTCTAGATATTTTTAGGTTATGTATGATTATAATAGAATTTTGAGGAAACAAAAAAAAATTATATACCAAAAAACAAATACCATAATCCCCATTAAAGTTTGTACTTAAGAATTATAATTTTTTTCATTAAATGTTTTCCTAAAGAGATTATAGGCCAAAATCCTTCGAAAGTTATCATAGCACAATCACTTCAACATATCTAAGCCTCGTAGTGGTCCCATGTGAAAGCATTACACGTTAAATAATAATTTATATAGAAAAGGAGTTGGTCTCGTCTTTAGCAACTAAAAATCCACTCCTTCAAAAAACAGTTCTGATGTTTTTCGTTAACCTCTCTAGCTTATGACCCTCTGCATTAAATTTTTCCAAAATCCCATCATTTTTCCATTCCTTTTCTTGGTCAAGTCAGCATTCCTAAAGTCCTAAGAGTTTATCGTACTTGATTCCTAAAGTCCTAAAGTCCTGTTTATCTAGACATCACACCAGGAAGCCACATGTTTAGGTTTCCACTTGTTTGGAAAAATAGGTGGCAAGTCTCTAGATATTTTTAAGTTATGTATGATTATAATAGAATTTTGAGGAAACAAAAAAAATTTATATACCAAAAAAAAAAATACCATAAGCCCCATTAAAGTTTGTACTTAAGAATTATAATTTTTTTCATTAAATGTTTTCCTAAAGAGATTATAGGCCAAAAGCCTTCGAAAGTTATCATAGCACAATCACTTCAACATATCTAAGCCTCGTAGTGGTCCCATGTGAAAACATTACACGTTAAATAATAATTTATATAGAAAATGAGTTGTTCTCGTCTTTAGCAACTAAAAATCCACTCCTTCAAAAAACAGTTCTGATGCTTTTCGTTAACCTCTCTAGCTTATGACCCTCTGCATTAAATTTTTCCAAAATCCCGTCATTTTTCCATTCCTTTTCTTGGTCAAGTCAACATTCCTAAAGTCCTATGAGTTTATCATCATTTTTCCATTCCTTTTCTTGGTCAAGTCAACATTCCTAAAGTCCTATGAGTTTATCGTACTTGATCTTTTGTCAAAATGATATTCGAAAATTTAAATATTTATAAAATTATTATATATATATTTAAATTTAATTTGGTTAAAAGAAACATTGGAAAAATGCCAAAATTATCGCTCTTTACCCATTTATATCATATCCTTCAACCTTAGAACCAAGTGCCAAGTATTGAGGACCAAAGCCAAACAATCGAAGGAAGGGGCCACAAGGGGCACCTGCATTTTTGTGCAACCATCGGCGCATATAAACAAGAGCAAGTACACTCTCCTTGACAATGTGGGATATATCCCACAGATGGAAAAATTAAAAAACGCATTGCCAAATGTTTAAAGCATATTTGCTTTGAAGTGGACATGTGTGTTTATATATGATATGCATTTGTTATTTTGTTGTGCCAGGTGTGATGACAGCAGGGGTAGCGAGCACAATTCTCATTTTCATTTGTATTGCTTCCATGGTTTATTGTGTCATGAAAGAAGGGATGGTCAAAGTATACAATGTTGAGTTTGAACCCTATACGCCCAAGTTCCATTTGCAGGTGATTTAATCATTTCATAATTAAAGGTGCATAAACGATAATTGAAAAATCATTTCCTGGGGGTTTAAATTCTTAAGAAAAAATGCCAATCTGCCTAATAATCAGAAAGAAGAAATAAAGAAAGGAGGAACACGTCATGGATTTCCTGTTGGTCGCTCTATCATTGGAATTTTGGTAATGGGAATAATATAGGAAGGCATTGATTCGTCTCACACATTCAAATATAATATGTCAAGAAGATCGAGCAACAAGAAGCAGTGTCGATTCATTGCAAGGCGCCATGAAGAGGAACATCGAGATGACAATAGTCATCACCAAAGTGCCTTCAATTGAATCAAATAGTTTCGACCCCAGTTGAGAAAGTGCAAACCAATATGGATAATTGTTAGGTAGAGGTCAAAGGAGTTTTGTTGGTTGGCGTGGCTTCTTGTCCCTTACAACAACTAGGATACTCATACATCCATATGGATGGTTCTTTGCATAATAGGCCAAGACCCTAGCTGATTGTTGGTTTGGGAAATCCATGGCAGAAGTATGAAGGAACAAGGAATAATGTTGGTTTTGATATGATTGATTCTATTTCTCAAGCATAAGGGATTTCTATGTGTTAAATATATTGTACCCTCAACAGTATAACCGTACACTGCCAGCGGTACTTGACAGTTGTACTTTCTATTTCTGTCTTGCTTTGAGCATATATAAGCTCAGCTATTTCCTATTGTTAGGAGGACTTCTGAATCTCTTCAGAACTCTTTTGTACTTCTTCATACATTTGAATATACTATTCTTTTCTCTCTGCATTTCTCTTTGCTCCACAATTTATCATGGTATCAGAGCTACAGCAGTAAGCCTCTTCACACAGTCGGGAGAGCAACTCGATCCTCACAGCGTAGAGCTTGCACGCATCTTGAGAGCACACGACACAGTTTTTTCACAAGGCTTGGAGAGATGGCCGTAATACTCTTTAAAGATCGCAGTAACAAGCTTGTGGAGGAAGCAGAGCGTACAATGCTCGAAAGATCCTGGACGAAGAGAACGCAGAAGAAGAAATCCCAAAGATTCTTGTAATCTTTTC
>SNQJ01S0006877.1:112921-132031 GCA_010110895.2 Picea sitchensis | reverse complement strand
GCAGGAAGAAGCAGGCAGATCAGCTCTCAGGCAGAGCACATGTGACAAATCACACGGGAAACAACTCAGCAGGTATGTTTCTCTCATGCCACACAACTGAACAACAACCTAAAGATCTCTGGTTGCTGGACAGTGGCTGCAGCCAATTTATCACTATGAACACATCCCTTTGTAAAATATTTATGCGGAAAAGGCCATATTGCTAATACACCAGTTCTTTTTTCCAAACCCCAAACTTTTATGGAATTGAGTGGAGAGACTGTTGGGCCTATTACAACATATTATAAAAAACCTCTTCACCATGTACTTCTAATGTTTGATGACATGGAGTTACCCTATGGCATATTGTGTCTTAATCAAAATGGTGAAGAGTGTGATGCAAATTTTCAGCAGATTCAGATGTTAAGGTTCAAAGGGATGCACATATTTAGATCGACTTGTTGAGGACTGTGTAAAGGCTCTAAACGAGTGTGTCATAACTATTTATATAGATTTGGTGCTATAGGTGATTTCTAGACATAAAAATGATTGGAAGAATGATATGTTTTTATTTGTGTGGACCTCTCAACAACCTGGCTACAATAATGGAACAAAAACTTATTATGCATTTCTAAATATTCAAGGCAAAGATCAACATTTTAACATAATGTGGAAGCTAGTGAAGAAAATGCACAATCAAGGAGACAATCCATCTTTGGTCATATATGAAACATAGCTTTTGCAGCGTAAGCTCGCTGTGAAAGTTTTGTATCTTACAATTTCACAGCGAGCACGCTGCGAAAGTGAATCAGTTTTTCCAAATCAACAGTGATTCAATTTCCATCTGTAGCACATGTCCAAGTCAACTCCAGAATTCGAAGGGTTAGTCATATGGTTCTATATGTTTGAAATTTCAAGAAATTATTATGTTATTAATGAAGTCAAATATGACCTCTATTATCTAGCAGACAATTTGGAATTAATTCCTATTTTCATTGTAACCAAATCTATCATTAGGAGAGTGTTGGCCCTTGGTTATGGAAGAGAGCGAAGAACAAGGAAGAAAAGGTGAAATGCGCACTTCATGAAAGACACAGTGAGTGTCATTGGGTCGAAGTGAAAAGAAGAGTAGAAAAGAGAAGAAGAGTAGAAAAGATGGAGCGAAGTATGGAAATGCAAGTCGTGGGATGAGGAGATCAAAGATGACAGATCAGCAAGGAAGATGGATTGAGGACAAATTAGCAAGTGGGGAAAAGCCACCTTTGGATGATTTGGAGCACCGTGTGAGAAGGAAGGAAAGACAGGCTGGCGAAGACCAGAAAAAGAGGATCAAGTTGACCTAGGGTTTTAGACACCTAGGGTTTTGGTATTTAGGGTTTTGGCACCTAGGTTTCGGCCTAAGGCTATCAGTGAGGTGTTGTAATGTATAAATAAAGGTCAAGAGGACCTGGGTCGGGTTGGTATGATATTGTTGTTGATCTAGCTCTATTGTTGTGGTGAGAGATTATTGTATTGTGAGAAAGAAGTGCTGAGAGAGAGAGAGCCTTATGGTATTGTAAGATCTTATGCTTTGTGTGAAGGTCAAGTCCTACAGTTGGGTGCATAGGAAGGGGAGAGAAAGAGAGAAGAGAAGGAGGATCTGCTAGCTGAGAGCGTAGATAAGAATTGTATGTTTTATCTTAATAAATCATAAGCCAGTTCTATGGATGTAGCCCTAGAGAGAGGGTGAACCACGTACATCTTATGTTGTGTGTGTGGTTGATTCTTTGATCTCAACCCTTGTATATTGTTATTTGCATTGTTGTATTAAATCAGATCTATGAAATGTCTAGGGTAGATCTAGCTTGATAAGTGATAGATGCATGTTGTGTTGTTGTTGTAATAGATCCATTTGATATTCCCTTGGTTGTAGACATCTTTGTCCTGCAACCCCCTCATAGTTTCTTTGGGTGAGACTGCATTTGCTTCGTAGGTGCTTCCAAAAGGGCCAGTAGCTAGGGCTTGCTGGTGCACTCTTGGAGCTGAACCCTGGGTCTGCCCCTGTGCCAACAAATGGTTATGTTGCCAGGATAGGAATCTTCATGAGAGAATGTCAAGGTGGTTCCCATTGAAGACAGAGATTCAAAAGTGGATAGAAGATCAAGAGAGGGACTTCATTGAAGCCTAGAACAAGAACCCTAAGTTGAATACTGAAGATTGGCTACAAAGATACATCTTCACCGAAATTCACGAGATCTTCTTTGGAGGAATCCACCAGGAGTTGTTTGAGTGGTTGGCTAGGTTAGCTGATACCCGGTTCAAGATCATATCTAGACCTCCTATGGTTTGGACATCAGCGTTGATCCAGAAGGTCAAAAGAGTTGATAACACCATATCCAAAGCAATAGATCATTGGTTTGATAGTACCATTGGAGGGTATATCACCAAGTTTTCTATTGACAGGGTAGAATCGTATAGCCAAGCCGAGAGATACTTTTTCAAAGGACCCGGAGGAAAATTTTTGCACTTTATGAAGTTGAGAATCAAGATGTTGTTTTTTTAAAAGAACATCTTGAAGATACAGTAGATCAGGTGGATTTGAAAAGGCTAGTGTTCAAGAATTCAGACAGTGACATAGAAGTTGGACATACGCGTAGTGGAAGAGTATTTCGAGGGGTTCAGCTTGAGAACCTCTTTAAGAAAAACTACGAAGAAGAGGGTTTCTACAGTGGAGAAGAGGCAGACCTGACAGACGAAGAACATTAAGAACCCATGGGGCCAGAGAAAGAAGCAGCTGAAGAACTTCGCCGAAACGAGCCAGAAACCTCAGGAACTGCGCAGGCTACTGAAGTAAGTAATATCAATCCTTCTGTTATTTTAGAAACGCTAAGTAATCAGAACATGCCAAATCACCAGATTCTGCAGAACACTATTACTAGCAGTTCAACATCCACTCAGATAGGAAACCTCAACAACTCCATGGAAGATGAGATGAGGCTCCCTATATTTAGAGGACATGGATATAAAGATTCTGATCAACACTAGTTCTTGTGTGAGGCTGTGTGGAACATTAAAAATATTACCGATGAAGCTGCTAAAAGAAACTAGTTTAGCACTACACTGAGAGACCGCACATTGAGCTAGTACATGAATCTTATCCAAGGACTTGCGCATCCTAATCCATTGAATGAGATCAAGAATGCGCTGATTGTAGAGTTTAAGAAGCCTAATTCAGAGTCACAATGTATTACATAACTAAAGGAGATCAAGCAGAAGGTAGCCGGACCTATTTGGGAGTTCGACCAGAGATTCAAGACCCTAACAGGAAGATTGAATTTTAAGATCCCAGATGAGCAGAACAAAGAATGGTTCATCGCTGATCTATTCCCCTATCAGGCTTAGAATGACTAATCAACAAGTTGTTAGCCCATTTGGATGATTGGAGCATGTCCCTGTGGACATCGACGGAGTTAGAACCTTTGCATATTTTGAGGTAATTGAAATTGTTGATGACAGCTACCCTTACCCTGTATTGCTAGGAATTGATTGGGCCTTCAACAATTCCACTGTAGTTGATCTGAATAAAAGACGTATGACCTTTGAAAGAGATGGCCTTCGGGTCATTGCACCCTTAGATCCAGATGAAGGTCTGCGATACACAGAGCCCATCAGAGAAGAAGACCACACATACAAATTGGAAAACATCTACAAACTAACAGTCAGATAACAGGATTACATCAACCCTACATTCGATGGCAATCTAAGCTGGTGAAGTGACAGCGCATGTTCATCATATTCAGAAGAAGCGTTGGAGAAATGACAGAACCATATGTATGAAGTATCTACCAGAAGATGTGCTAGATTAACCAAAGAAGTTCACTGGATCAACACAACAGTAAGTAATTTACCCACATTTGACGGTATGAACCCTTTAGAAGCCTTCCTATCAGATTTTGAAACAAGTGTACCGATACAACTTTTGGCCCTTGGTTATGGAAGGAAGAAAAGATCGAGGAAGAAAAGGTCAAACATGAACTGTGTGGGAGACATAGTGACTGTCACTAGGTCGAAGTAAGCAAAAGAGAAGAAAAGCCAGAGGGAAGTACGGAAAAGCAAGCCGTTGGATGAGGATATCAAGGATGATAGATCAACAAGGAAGATGGATTGAGAACAACTTATCAAGCAAAGAAATCCACCATTGGATTCTTTGGAGCACCATGTGAAAAGGGAGGAAAGACAGGCCTATGAAGCCCTGAAAAGGCGGGTCAAGTTGACCTAGGATTTTAGACACCTAGGGTTTTGGGTAATTAGGGTTTTGACACCTAGGGTTTTGGGTAATTAGGGTTTTGACACCTAGGTTTCGACCTAAGGCTATCGGCGAGGGACTATAATGTATAAATAGAGGTCGAGAGGACCTAGGTCGGGTCAATGCTAGTGTTGGGTATTGATATTGATTGTGGTTGGTTGAGAGATTATTGTACTATGAGAGAGAGGAGTGATAAGAGTGAGATTCTTTTGGTATTGTAAGATCTTTAGCTAGGTACGAAGATCAAGTCATGCAGCTAGGTGCGCAGGAAGGTGGGAGACAGAGAGAAGAAGAGAGAAGATCTACTAACTAAGAGTGCATATCAGAACTGTAATCTTTATCTCAATATATCATAAGCATAGTTCTGTGGACGTAGCCCTAGAGAGAGGGTGAACCACGTATACTTTGTGTCGTGTGTGTGATTGATGCCTGGATCTCTATCATTGTTATACTGTTATTTGCATTATTGTGTTAGATCAGATTTATAGCTGCACAGAGTAGATCTAGTTGATAAGAGGTATATGAATGTTGCGGTATTGTTGTATTAGTTCCACTTGATATGCCCCTGGTTGTAGACATCTCTATCCTACAACCCCCCTTTTAGTTTCTTCAGGTGAAACTACATCTGCTTCGCAGGTGTTGCCGAAAGGGCCAGTAGCTAGGGCTTGTTGGTGCGCTCTTGGAGTGAACCCCGGGTCTGCCCCTATGCCAAAAAATGGTTCTGTTGCCAAGACTAGAATCTTTTTAAGGGAATGTCAAGGTGGTTCCCATTGAAGACAGAGATTCAAAAGTAGATAGAGGATCAAGAGAGGGACTTCGCTGAAGCCCAGAACAAGAACCCTAAGTTGAGTACTAAAGATTGGCTACAAAGATACATCTTCACCGACATTCACGAGATCTTATTTGGAGGAATCCACCAGGAGTTGTTTGAGTGGTTGGCTAGGTAAGCCGATACCCATTTTGAGATCAGATCTAGACCTCCTGTGGTTTGGACACCAACACTGATCCAGAAGCTCAAGAGAGTTGACAATGTTGTATCCAGAGCAGTAGATCATTGGTTTGATAGTATCATTGGAGGGTGTATCACCAAATTTTCTATTGATAGGGTAGAATCATATAGCCAAGCCGAGAGATACTTTTTCAAAGGACCAAGAGGAAAAGTTTTGCACTTTTGAAGCTGAGAATCAAGATGTTGTTGCATGAAAAGAACGTATTGAAGATATAGTAGATTAGATGGACCTGAAAAGGCTAATGTTCAGAAATTCAGATAGCGACAATGACACAGAAGCTAGACATACACGTAGTGGAAGAGTATTCAGAGGGGTTCACCTTGAGAACCTGTTTAAGAAAAACTACGGAGAAGAGGGTTTCTACAGTGGAGAAGAGGTAGATATAACCAACGAAGAACATTCAGAACCCACCAGAACAGAAGAAGGGGAAGTTGAAGAACTTCGCCAAAGCGAGCCAGAAACATCAGGAACTACGCAGATTACTAAAGTAAGTAACATTAACCCTCCTGTAGTTTCAATAGCACCAATAAGCCAAAATAGCTAGAACCACCAGAGTCTTCAGAGTGTTGTTACTAGCAACTCAGCCTATACTCAGACAGGAAGACTGGGGAACTCTATGGAAGATGAGATGAGGCTCTCTATCTTCAGGGGAGTCCCTCTGATGCAACAGAAGATTGCATCGCAGACAGAAGCTTTGGAGATCGCCATGAAGCTTGAATCAACACCTATGGGAGAATCTAGCTCAGGCATGAGCCAGATCTTGAGCCAACTGACTAGTTTGTCTCTGCAGGTCGAGGATATGAAGAAGGATAAGGGAAAGGAAAAAAGAGAACATATCTGGTGTGTAAGATGCAGATCCAAAGGTCATGATAAGGAACATTGTCCCTTATTTCATGAGTATTTGGCCTTAGGAGAGTCGATCCCCTTGAAACAAGTTAACCTACCTTGGTCCGATGTATGCAGAAATAGGCATCACCCAGGTGAGTGCTATTACATGCAGAAGTATGTTCAAACAACCACAAACTTGTATTGCACATTTTGTAAATCAGTGGGGCATGATGATAGATATTGTAAAGCTTACTATCTCATGCATGAGAGGTCGAGGGACATATACAAGATTCAAGGTGAAGTACAACAAGAAGGAAACACTCTGCAGTACAACTCTCCAGGGAGAGGAAACTTCAATCCTCATGGTGGATACAAAGGACGAGGACAAGGAGAAGGTATGGGCCAAGGCCGAGGACAAATAATTTTTTATAACTGCGTGCAGCCAGGACACTTGGCAAGGGATTGTCAGAATACTTTCACAACCAACAATTATTGTAACTCTTTTGAGCATGTCATAGAAGAATGCCCTGTGCTACTGGCTAAGCTTCAGGAAAAAAGAGGACCCCAAAAGAACCCGTAAGTGCAACTGATATATGTTGAACTGCGTGGAACAGACCCTAGATTCATTGTTATTACTCGAGGAGGCGCTACTATAGGAGAAGATAGAACAATCCAAAGAAAGATTGCATAAGAGTCAGGTATCAAGAAAGATGTGGAGAAGAATCATTCTTTTGATGCAAGGAAAGAAAGACAAATCTTCGAGGAATAAATACAAGAGTTCAAGGGGAACCAATGATCCTCATCTAAAATGAAACCAGAAATAAAAGAGTATGGAATGCCTCATGCATTTGATCAATCAGCTTCACCGAAAGAATGAAAAGAGGTAAGTAAACTCATCGAATTTTTGTACACTTGTCTTAAGTTAATTCGGGATGAGAATGTTGTGCAAGAGTTACAAAACCTAATCAGGCAGTATGAGCTAGGAAATGTAGACCCCTTACTGAACAGGGAAGTACACTAGATTGGTAAGAAGAGAAGAAGAAACAAAGAATTACATTTTAATGCTCAAATAGGAGAGTATGATATAGACTATGTGGTCCTCGACTTAGGTTTGGAGGTCAATGTCATGACGAAGCACACTTGGGCACTAATGGGAAAACCAAAGTTGATCTATTCCCATATCAAGCTTAGAATGGATAATTAGCAATCTGTCAGCCCATTTGGATGATTGGAGCATGTCCCTGTGGACATCAACAAAGTTAGGACCTTTGCAGATTTTGAGGTAATTGGAATTGTTGATGATAGCTGCCCTTACCCTGCATTGCTAGGAATTGATTGGGCCTTTGACAATTCTACTGTTGTTGATTTAAAGAAAATATGCATGACATTTGAAAGAGATGGCCTTAGGGTCATTTCACCCTTATATCCAGATGAAGGTCCGTGATATACAGGGCCCATCAGAGAAGAAGACCACACATATGAGCTAGAAAACATATATAAATTAATAGCCAGACAACAGGATTATATCAACCCTATTATCGATGGAAATCTAAGTTGGCGAAGTGACAATGTGTGTTCATCAGATTTAGAAGAAGCACTGGAGAACTGGCAGAACCATATGTATGAAGTATCCACAAGGAGATGTGCTCGACTGACCAGAGAAGTTCGCTGGATTGGTACAACAATAAGTAACTTGCCTACCTTTGATGGTCTAAACCCTCTAGAAGCCTTCCTCTCAGATTTTGAAATAAGTGTACCAGCACAAAAGACGTTGTTGGCTATGGATGAGGCCCTAAAAACTACACCAGCAAGATGGTGGGGGACACACAAAAGAAATATTACAGACTGGACACAATGCCGAACTTTGATGAAAGCGCGGTTCTCAACACAAGTAGGAAGTTGTGAAGTGAGGTACATAGGTTGAAGCTGCCCAAAGGACCATGTGCAAAGTTGTGAAGAAGACTGAAGTGACATTCCTCGAGAAAAATGGGTACACAGATTCATTAACACGCTGGAAACAACCCCTATTAACTGGTACCTTCAAGCGGAGCTGCGCCTCATCACTGCAGATTGGGAAGGTATGCTTCAGAATTTTGTAACCACTTTTTTGTTTGAAAGTTAATTTCCCTTGGTAGATCAAGCACTATAGATTGTGAGGCAGAAAGTATTTAAGGAGGTATCTAGCCTCCCTTTGGGGCAAGAAGAGGACGAATGGACTACACCATTCCAGAAACTACAGGGATGTTACAACATTAATGCCGACGCAGATGATGATCCAAGAAAGGTAAACATTGTTGAGACAGAAGACCATGGGGATGTGGAAGGACTAGGATTCAGAGATTACTGGGATGTTGCTACCATAGCTTGCCAATGTCGGATATTACTGGGATGTTGCTACCATTGAAAAAATTACAGAATTACTACACGAGTATCATGACTTGTTTCCGACCAATTTTACTGATATGAAGGGTATCAAAGGACCTATGGGAGAGATGAGAATACCTTTGAAACCAGGTGCGAAGACAGTCAAGAAAATACCTACAGATTGAACCCAAAATACAAGGAAAAAGTGAAGATTGAGCTCGACATAATGTTAGAAGCAGAGATTATCGAACCTGTTGAAGAGTCAGAATGGATCAGCCCTATGGTGGTGAAATACAAGAAGACAGGCGAGATCAAGATCCGCATAGATCTCAGGAAGCTGAATGATGCTTGTTTGCATGATCCTTTCCCTACACCATTCACAGATGAAGTGTTGGATAATGTGGGAGGCCAGGAGGTATATTCTTTTACAGATGGGTTTTTAGGATACCATCAGATCCGGATTGCCAAGGAGGACCGCCACAAGAACACATTTTCCACATAATGGGGATCCTACCAATACACAGTGATGCCATTTGGACTAAAGAATGTCGCAGCCATCTTCTCCAGGGTGGTGGTCAAAGCGTTCAAATAATTTTTTCATAAGTTTTTAGAATCCTATTTTGATGACTGGACTGTTTTTAGTTTGCTGAAAAATCATATTGAATGTATAAGACTAATTTTGGACAAATGCAGGCAGTGTCAAATTGATTTAAATTTGAAGAAGTGCATCTTCTTCTCACCATTTGGAGTATTATTAGGAAATATTGTATGCAAGCAAGGATGGTTGGTTGATCCATCAAAAATTGCAATTATAGTCGACTTACTGCCTCCTACTTTAGTCAAACAACTACGCACTGCACTAAGACATACTAGCTATTATAGGAAAATTATCAAAGGATATGCTCAAATTACTGCGCCAATGGAGAAGTTATTAAATAAATATTGTCAGTTTGGATGAGCAGATGAATGCCAGCAGAGCTTTGACACACTGAAACAAAAGATGGTGACTGTGCCCATTCTGGTCTTTCCAGACTGGAGTAGAGAATTTCATGTGCATGTCAATGCGTCTTCTATTGCATTAGGAGCAGTATTGGCACAACCTGGAGAAGGGGATATCGACCATCCATTAGCATTTTCCATCATAAAGCTATCTACAGTTGAAATCAATTACACGGCTACAGAGAGAGAACAATTAGCCATGGTGTACGCATTGCAAAAATTCCACCATTACTTACTAGGAGGACACTTTAAAATGTTTACTGATCACTCTGCGCTAAAGTACCTAGTCAACAAGCCAATGTTGGGGGGAGAATATGCATATGGCTTCTCCTGTTTCAAGAATACGATTTTGAGATCACAGTTAAGCCAGGAAGAATGAACAAGGGACCCGACCACTTGTCAAGGTTGGAACATGGCGAAGAACCCGCCAGTCTATAGGATACACTAATGGATACACAACCTCTTTCCATTAGGAATATGGATGACCACTTTACAGACATAGTCCAATTCTTGTCAATAGGAATGGCTCCAAGTGAGTATATAATTTCCCAGAAGAAACAACTAGGGATGCACGTTGCAGACTTTTCACTAATAGCTAGTCAACTATATAAGATGAGACCTAATGAGATACTAAGAAGATGTGTGATGGAGGCAGACTGCCCACTGATCCTTGTAGAAGCTCATGAAGTCATTGCATGAGGACATTACATAGGGAAAGAAACTGTGCAGAAGGTTCTGTGAGTTGGCCTTTGGTGGCCTACTTTACACAGAGATGATAAAGAGTATACCAGAGCCTATGATGTATGCTAGAGAGTTGGAAAACCCTCCCAAAGAGATGAAATTCCACTAGCACCACAGATGATCCTACAAGCATTTGAAAAGTGGTCCATTGACTTCATGGGACCTATAAACCCACCAGGAAAGCACACAGGAGCAAGGTACATTATCACTATGACAGAATACCTGACTAGATGGGTCGAAGCAAGAGCAGTCAAGGATTGTAGTGAAACTACAACTACGAGTTTTATATTTGATAACATAATAACCAGGTTTGGATGCCCTAAAATCCTTATGAGCGATCAAGGCACTCATTTCATCAACAAGACAGTCAAAGACCTGACTGAAGAATTTGCAGTTCACCATAAGAAGAGTACACCTTACCATCCACAAGAAAACAAAACGATTGAAGCATTCAACAAAATATTGGAGACAACATTGACAAAGATTTGCAGTGTGAATAGGGATGACTGAGATTTAAGAGTATTAGCAGTACTCTGGGCTTATAGAACCACCTGTAATAAATTAACAATGTAAACCCCTTTCAAGTTGGTTTATGGTCTCGAAGCTATTGTCCTGATGGAGTACTTAGTACCAAGCTTAATAATTGTTGCATTTACAGACATAGATGATATTGGCATTGTTCATGAGAGGCTTGCCCAGCTGGTTTAACTAGAAGAAGACAGATTTATTGCAGGATTCCATCAACAGGTATAGAAGGAAAGAGAGAAGGCTTATCATGACAGACACATCAAGAAGAAGGCATTTAAGCAAGGTGATTTAGTACTGGTGTATGAAAATAAATTTATAAGACATCCGGGGAAGTTCAGAACACATTGGCTTGGACCATATGATATTTCCTATGTTACAAAAGGAGGAGCTGGGCAATTGAAGACACTGAAGGGAGAATGGAAAGAAGGATTAGTGAATGGGAGTCAGTTGAAGTTGTATTATGACAATCAGCTACCTCACAGCTCTTAGTAAAAGAAAGGAGAAAAGGGTCTAGGTAGTAGGTGCAGTTGAAACTGGGTACCAGACATAGAAAAGACAGTCTGCACAAGGATGGGAAGGAGGCATAAAGAAGAAAGCAAAGGCTACACTGTGCAGTCCAAAGTCAAAGTGAAATGGAAGGATCATATTTGAAGTGCCTTGGGACGAGTCAAATGTGAGTGTTGGGGGCTTGTTGGCCCTTGGTTATGGAAGGAATAAAAGACCAAGGAAGAAAAGGTCAAACACAAATTGTGCAGGAGACACAGTGACTGTCACTGGGTCGAAGTAAGAAAAAGAGTAGAAAATCTAGAGCGAAGTATGGAAAAGAAATCCTTTGGATGAGGAGATCGAGGATGACAGATCAACAAGGAAAATGGATCAAGGACAACTCAACAAGAAGAGAAAGCCACCATTGGATTCTTTGGAGAACCACATGAAAAGGGAGGAAAGACAGGCTGGAAAAGCCCTAAAAAGGTGGGTCAAGTTGACCTAGGGTTTTAGACACCTAGGGTTTTGGGTAATTAGGGTTTTGACACCTACGTTTCGACCTAAGGCTATTGGTGAGGGACTATAATGTATAAATAGAGGTCGAGAGGACCTAGGTTGGGTCGGTACTAGTGTTGGGTATTGATATTGATTGTGGTTGGTTGATAGATTATTGTACTGTGAGAGAGAGGAGTTTTGAGTGTGAGAGCCTTCTGGTATTGTAAGATCTTCAGTTGGATGTGAAGATCAAGTCTTGCAGCTGGGTGCGCAGGAAGGTGGGAGACAGAGAGAAGAATAGAGAAGATTTGTTGACTAAGAGCGTATATCAGAACTGTAAGATTTATCTCAATATATCATAAGCAGAGTTATGTGGATGTAGCCCTAGAGAGAGGGTGAACCACGTATACTTTGTGTTGTGTGTGTGATTGATGCCTGGATCTTTGTCATTGTTATACTGTTATTTGCATTATTGTGTTAGATCAAATTTATAGCTATGTAGAGTAGATCTAGCTGATAAGAGGTATATGAATGTTGTAGTATTGTTATATTAGTTCCACTTGATATTCCCCTAGTTTTAGACATCTTTGTCCTACAACCCCCCTCTTAGCTGCTTCGGGTGAGACTACATCTGCTTTGTAGGTGTTGCCGAAAGGGCCAGTAGCTAGGGCTTGTTGGTGCGCTCTTGGAGTGAAACCTGGTTCTGCCCCTATGCCAACAACAATAGAGATTGTTGGCAATGGATGAGGCCCTAAAAGCTACACTAGGAAGATGGTGGGGAACACATAAAAGAAATATTACAGACTGGACACAATGTCAAACTTTAATGACAGCACGATTCTTAGCACAAGAAGTAAGTTGCGAAGTAAGGTACATTGGTCGAAGTTGCCCAAAAAACCATGTACAAAGCTGCGAAGAGGCCTGGACTGACATTCCATGAGAACAATGGGTGCAAAAATTCATTAACACACTAGACATGACTCCTATCAACTGGTACCTTCAAGCGGAGCTGCGCCTCGTCACTGTAGATTGGGAAGGTATGATTCATAATTTTGTCACCACCTTTTCATTTGAAAGTGAATACCCTTCAGTAGACCAAGCATTACAAATTGTGAGACAAAAGGTATTCGAAGAGGCATCTAGCCTACCTATGAAGCAAGAAGAGGACGAATGGACTGTGCCTCTCCAGAAATTGCAGAGCTGCTACAACATCAATGTCGATGATGACGATGATCCAAGGAAGGTAAAAATCACTGAAATAGAAGGCCAAAGAGATGTGGAGGGACCAAGAGTTGGCTACCATTTATTGGTCAGCCAATCAAGATCAACAAGGTCAATATTGGAACAGAGGAGACACCAAATCTTGCCAATGTCAGAGATTATTGGGATTTTGCTAGCATTGACAAGATTACAGAGTTGTTGCACGAATATCAGGACTTGTTTTCGACCAAGTTCACTGATATAAATGGTATCAAAGGACCTATGGGAGAGATGAGAATACCTTTGAAACTAGGTGCGAAGCCAGTCAAGAAAAGACCCTACATATTGAATCCAAAATACAAGGAAAAAGTGAAGATTGAGCTTGACAAAATGTTAGAAGCAGGGATTATTGAACCTATTGAAGAATCAGAGTGGATCAACCCTATTGTAGTACAAGACAAGAAGAAAGGAAAAACTAGGATATCTGTAGACCTCAGGAAGTTGAATGATGCATGTCTGCATGATCCTTTCCCTACACCATTCATTGATGAAGTATTAGACAACGTGGGAGGCCAGGAGCTATATTCTTTTACAGATGGATTTTCAGGATACCATCAAATCTAGATTTCTAAGAAGGACCGCCACAATACCACGTTTGCCACAGAAAGGGGATCCTACCAATATACAGCGATGCCATTTGGACTGAAGAATGCCCCAACCATCTTTTCCAGGGTGGTGGTTTAAGTGTTCAAAGAATTTTTGCATAATTTTTTAGAAGCATATTTTGATGATTGGACTGTGTTTAGTTTGTTGAAAAATTATATTGAATGTCTAAGGCTAATGTTGGATAAATGCAGGCAGTGTCAAATTTATTTGAATCTGAAGAAGTTCGTCTTCTTCCCACCATTTGGAGTGTTATTAGGTTGTTGTAGGAAAATCTCCCTGCGGACAGGTAGATCACCTCTAGAGCTTGACCTTGACTCTAGACAGAAAATGCTTAACATGGACACTGACTTCCTTTCAAATCTATCTAAACTAACACATGAGAAGGAAGGATGACGGAAGTACCTTTTTATCGACGTTTGTCCCTGCATGCTCCGAGTTGTGCTCCAATCCTCTGCTTCTCACTAAGTTATGTGGACAAAACAAGATACGACCGCTTCCTACTCTATTGATATTAGCTTGAAAACAGATCTATCAATTAATGATAAGTTCATGTAACATTAGACACAAACTAGAAAGAAACAGGCCAAGCATGTCATATTGATGAGAATAACGACAACAGTACTTAAAATCGTAGATGCGAATGTGACAGCTTCGTCGAGTCCTCTTCGTCTAACCCTTGCCTGAAAGCTCCACAACCTGGGTAATAGCAGCTTCACCGATCACTCTCCTTTGGCAAACTGTAAGTTTCCTCCAAGATCATAAGTTTCATAACTTCAGTTCCTCCCCCCTTTCCACCATCATAGAACCTGTTTATATAGGTTAAGAGGAGCTTAACCTCTTGAGTTATCTTTAGAACAATTTGGGAACCTTCTCCTTAGATCAGGGATCTCTTGATGAAACCAAGAATTCAAGCACAACTGCCTTCTAATCTCGAAATATCCTCCCCTTATTCTCCTCAACGGGCCAACTACTGCCTCAGATTAGGCAGTGCTCCCTTAGAAGGGGCATCAGAGCGTTGTAGCGCTCCCTGGCAAGCTTATGGGAAGTGCCAATGCTCTCAAGATGAGCAGCACTCCTTCAGAGGGGGCTGGGGAGCGTTATAACGCTCCCTAAAGCCTTATAGGGGAGCGCCAACGCTTCTGGGGCTGAAGTAGGGGAGCCCTCCCCCTCAAAACCTTTGTTTCAGGGTTCCTTTCAGGTGTCAAGAGTTATTTGACTTCAGTAAACCAGTTCTCCTCCTTCAAATCAGTCATGTGAGATGTTATAAGTGCCTCCTTAGTGTCGTCGACATAGTAGTATGTCTGAGCATCATTTGCGACACTAGTGACCAACTTGCGACACTTGCGAAAGTTGTAGGGAATATGTGACACTTACGGTGATTGAGAGGGCCATGCGACACTTATCCAGCTGAGTAATTTCGATGTGTAACAGAATGCCCCCCAAAGTATGAAGTTAGAAGATGCCAACTGATAACTGAAATACTTTGTAGACGTTCAAGCAAGGGTATGGACTCAGAGAACCTGAAGGAAGCTGCACACAAACATCCAACAAGTATCATGACATATTTCAAAACCCAAGGCAGGCATACCGATGCTTGGGTAATCAAGACTTAGTAGGATATGGCCGCCATAAAATACACTGCGGATCCATAATTGTATTGATAAGAAGGTATAGCCACCGAAGATACAATGTGGATCTATACTCTAATGACATGAACTGATCGTAGCCATGAAGAATACACAGTGGATCTACGAGATGACAAGACATAGCCACGACCAATACAAAGTGGATCTATGTAACAGTGTATGTGTCATTGTTCAAAATAAACTCCATCGCAACCTGGGAAAAGTACATATCAAAGTGATCACTCAACCCAGGGTCTTCTTACCAATCCCAATATGGTACGAATCTAACCATGTGAATAGATGTCCTGATGTCGAACATGGTAGAAACCACCTGATTACCGATCAATGGTGTGAACTATCAACAAGTGCGAGGGAGATCACCATTAATGTCAATGATTCCCAAGGTACCCTAGTACATTCCAGCGAATGTGAATAGGATGAGCTGAGGTCGAACATCCATGGAATCATTCGATCAGGGGTTAATGATGTAAACCCACTGTCGAATGTGAGGAGGCCTGCCATTGAGGCATCCAGGTCCCAAAGTACTAACTAGTTTCTAAGCCTGATTCCCGGATAATTTGTTGGAGTCGACAGGAATAGACTTATCGAGGGAGGGCCTTGATGTATCCCCCATCAACAACACGAAACGGACATGGAGATGTAATTGGCAGATCAAATGAACATGGACTGACATAGGTTTTGAGGCAAGATATTTGGGATGGCTAACCTTCGCGGCGGATACTTCCCTTGAAAATTGAGGCACAATAGTAGAACATGACATGGACCAAAACTATGCAATGGATACTGTGACTTGCGTCGGGTGACCCAAATGAGTGAAAGGAAACTCGGAGGATTGTCTTAGTGTAGAGGTTTAGCGGATTATGATGTATGCAGATGACAGAGTGTCGTGTTCAAGGGCGACTCTAAGAAGTGTTGGATGATGTTCTCAAGAGACTGCTTGGCTTTCTCCTTTCAATTTTTCCCCCATCCAGATAGATGAGTACCTCTTTTTGATTTAATGAACTCGAGGAGGATAACACATTCTCAATATAACTCACCTTTGGTAAGTTCCTCTTCCTTTGTTTAACGAACCAGAAGAAGTAAGGGTTCGGTCCCATATGGGTCTGTCGATGTGTGCTTTAACGAGTCCAAAGACAGACAACTCAAAGGTTTTTTGGGATTATAGAGTTTGGAAAAACACTTAAAAGAGAACTCTCTTAGTTCCTTTTTCGTATAGTAGTCCAACGAGACCGAAAAAGGGTTAAACTATCGCTCGAAAGACGCCCTTTCTGACCTTTTAACGAGTGTGAAAGGAAGCAAGATCACTCGACAATCTTTTCATATTTAGAGAGTCTGAAAAGGGTTTAAAGGAGACTCCAGGGGGGTTCTTTTTTCGTGTGTTCGTATCCATACGGGTCCGAAAAAGAGATAAAAGTTTACCCGGTTACGTTATCATATTGTCGAGCTTGAGAATGAACTAAGACTATGCTCATAAATGCGACAAGGTGAATAATTCGTTAGAACTGCCAGGAAACCTGCGATGCTAGAAACTACAAACCAGAGTTTAGTGAAGCAATTACATCATTAGAGAAACCCAAAAATGACCATACCTTATAAAAAATGAAATTTTATAAATAACAATTGATTTGGAAATACGTTTACCATTTCATTTGCAAGGATTTTTGGAGTAGTGGAGAATCTCGTTTTGAGGCAAATCTTGTTTTTCTTGCTACCGGAGCTACGATCGATCATTTCTCTCACCATTCGAACCAGGTAGGTGTTCATCCTTTGCTCTTTCAATTGCATGGTTTTAAATTGATTTTCATGGCATTATTTATTTAAAACATAAAGCCCTAGGTCGCCCCTCTTTGAACCAAATCGGCCTCCTTTTAAAAATTGATAAAATAGGGGGATTCTTTTACAAAAATGTATTAGAGAAGGGTTGTTAGGATTTGTGCCCCCTTGCAATCGATTGGACCGATCATTTTAGTAAAAGAAACTCATAAAAATTCCCCCCAATTGCCCACGCAGCCCCCTAAGTCGTTTTGCATTTTTAACACGTTTTTATCATTATTTGACAAATATTAAAGGGCGTGGTGGTTAAAAAGAGTGAGTGGTTACTTTTAGATGACATGGGCACTTTGTTTCATGTTTTAAAATGCTTTTGAAAATCGCTGAAATTAAAAAAACGTGAGGAATAATGAAATTATTGATTTTTTTGTTTTGTAGGTATCTTCGGCAATCATGATTGAATGGAAAGAGAGGGAACATGAGATGGATGATTTAGCCGCTCTATGGAGTCCTCGTACACGGGACTCTTTGAGAGCTTATGGCTTTATTAAGTTCTTCAAATTGCAAAAAATGAAGAGAGAGGTGTTATTACTTGAGCACATGATTGGCCTTTGGGATGTCGCGGAACAGGGATTCCGTATTGGCACACAACTCCTAACCATTGAGTTGGAAGATGTGTACTTTTTGACCGGCCTCTCGAAAAGAGGGGTCCCCATATCTTTTATTGGGCAGAGGGAATTACCTGAGCAAGTGGACGTGTATCTGGCACGCCACTGCATTCCGGGAGCAAGGTTGGTAGGGGGTAGAATCCCTATCAAGGATATACGAGATCTTCCTCTCCGGTATATACTATTCGCTATCACAAGCGTGACCGGTAGTACTAGTGCTCATTTGGCATCGAGATCATAGGTGGCCTATGGTGTTCAGTGTTTGAAACCAACACTGTTCAATTGGAGTGCAGCGTTCCTTCGGAATGTGAAGGAACAGATCTCACGGTGCAGGACTGGTCAGAAGCAGTTCGGTTATGGATCGTTTTTAGTCTTGTTTTTTCTAGAGCGCATCTCTCAGATGCAGCCTCAGATAGCACTGGCAGTACGACCAGTGGACGAACCTCAGATGGAGAGGTGGACTAGTTTGTCTCCAAGGCTAGTTTCGGAGTCAGAGCTCCACTTTACTGGTGATTTCTTTGCCTGGCTGAGACGGCAATACCTATGGATAGAGGACTTCCCTTATGCCGATGTAGAATTTCGTGGGAGTATGGACTTGATTTTTCCCGCGGGGGAAGATTGGGACGAGTCAGGTAAGAGACTAAGTCATACCTTGTCTAGTTTTTTTGTTTTTTAAGTTTTTTTTTTATGTATATGTATTTTTTGGGGTATGTAAAAGAGTTTTAACAAATGTTTTGATTCCAACATGCAGACAAGGGAGCAATGCGCCCAGGTGATATACCAGTACCAGGGCATCGTGGAGGCGCCCCAATCGCAGCAGACCCGACAGTACCGGTGGTGGGTCTCCGAGAGGTTGAGAGGAACCTCCAAGGACTTATGATGGGTATCCCTCCTCTGCGGAGAGGGGATGTGCCTTTACATCTACAGCGACACACTGTAGGAGTACCAGAGAATATCAATTCTCTGTTGAGGCGCGTAGTGCGTGCAGTAGTGTGTTACTCACAGCACAATGCAGTGCGGGGAGATTAGAGTCTCCCCGTGATCATGTTTTTGTATGCCTTGTCAGGCGATGTTGTATGGGTGAACAGACCCAATATTTTTCTCTTCTACACACTTTTTGATGTAATACAAAAATTTCAGTCATGCCATATATATATATATATATATATATATATACAGTTTCGAGTTTTTATGATTCCAATTATTTGTACATGATGATATCTGTGATGTGTTTTTAATTTACATGTAATGTACAGTTTTGTTTTCCTTGAATCTTATATGTGGGCAAGATACCAATCCATGATATAATTAGCTAACGAATCTGAAACACTACTAAGTTCTCTCGGAATGTGTCTATATTCGATGTAATTGAACATTCATTCGAGACGACGAACTTGCAAGTGTAGGCGTAGTAGGATAGGACTACGGATAGCGTAGATGCGGTT
>SNQJ01S0006877.1:92591-104125 GCA_010110895.2 Picea sitchensis | reverse complement strand
ATGGGTTTCAAACTTCACTCAACAGGAAAAACTCAATGAAAGTAGTGAAGAAGGCTACAAGATCCAATTAACAAGGTGTTTATTCTTCAAAAAGGACAGATGTCAAGGCTAAAAGGGAAGAAAAATTGACTCACTAGATCACTTAGCAAAAGAGACACAGAGGCAAACCCTGAAAAAAGAAGTTTTGGAGGGTTTTTTGGCCCAAAAAAGGCTGGCACTCTGTTACCAAAGGTAAGGAGCATTATAGTGCTCTGTGCATAGGTATGGGGGAGCACTGGCGCTCTGTTAACACTAGGACGGGGGCGTCAGGGTCTAAAAGCCCCAGAAATGTCAAAAAATTCCAAAAATCGGGATTCAAATTCGACAATTAAGCTGAGTATGATGAGGCAAGGAGCCAATCAGCTCATGAAACCAATCAAAAGAGGAGTGAACCAGGTCTGAAACAATCAAGGGATAGAACAAGGTCAATGAGGAGAAAAAACCAAACAAGAGGTTCCGATTGGAGGCTATCTCCCCAGTGGAGTCGTTGGTTTCTGTTGTAGGAAAATCTCCCTGCGGATAGGTAGATCACCTCTAGAGCTTGACCTTGACTCTAGACAGAAAATGCTTAACATGGACACTGACTTCCTTTCAAATCTATCTAAACTAACACATGATAAGGAAGGATGATGAAAGTACCTTTTTATCGACGTTTGTCCCTGCACGCTCTGAGTTGCGCTCCAATCCTCTGCTTCTCGCTGAGTTCTGTGGACAAAACAAGATATGACCGCTTCCTACTCTATTGATATTATCTTGAAAATATATCTATCAATTAATGATAAGTTCATGTAACATTAGACACAAACTAGAAAGAAACACGCCAAGCATGTCATATTGTTGAGAATAACGACATCAGTACTTACAATTGTAGATGCGAATGCGATAGCTTCGTCGAGTCCTCTTCGTCTAACCCTTGCCTGAAAGCTCCACAACCTGGATAACAACAGCTTCACTGATGACTCTCCTTTGGCTGACTGTAATTTTCCTCCAAGATCATAAGTTTCATAACTTCAGTTCCTCCCCCCTTTCCACCATCATAGAACCTGTTTATATAGGTTAAGAGGAGCTTAATCTCTTGAGTTATCTTTAGAACAAGTTGGGAACCTTCTCCTTAGATCAGGGACCTCTTGATGAAACCAATAATTTGAGAACAACTGCCTTCTAATCTCGAAAGATCCTCCCCTTATTCTGCTCAACGGGCCAACTACTGCCTCAGATTAGGTAGCGCTCCCTTAGAAGGGGCATCAGAGCGTTGTAGCGCTCCCTGGAAAGCTTAAGGGAAGCGCCAATGCTCTCAATATGAGCAACACTCCTTCAGAGGGGGATGGGGAGCGTTATAACGCTCCCTGAATCCTTATAGGGGAGCGCCAGCACTTCTGGGGCTGAAGTAGGGGAGTGCTCCCCCTCAAAACCTTTTTTTTAGGGTTCCTTTCAGGTGTCAAGAGTTATTTGACTTCAGTAAACCAGTTCTCCTCCTTCAAATCAATCATGTGAGATGTTATAAGTGCCTCCTTAGTGTCGTCGACATAGCAGTATGTCTAAACATCATTTGCGACACTAGTGACCAACTTGCGACACTTGCGAAAGTTGTAGGGAAGATGCGACACTTACGGTGATTGAGAGGGACATGCGACACTTATCCAGCTGAGTAATTTCGATGTGTAACATAGGCCATATTGTATGCAAGCAGGGATTGTTGGTTGATCCATCTAAAATTGCAATTATAGTTGATTTTCCACCTCCTACTTCAGTCAAACAACTGTGCACTACAATAGGACATATTGGGTATTGCAGGAAATTCATTAAAGGCTATGCCCAAATCAAAACACCGATGGAGAAGTTGTTGAAGAAGGATTGTGAGTTTGGCTGGACAAACGAATGCTAGCAGATCTTTGACACGCTGAAACAGAAGATGGTCACTACGCCCATTCTAGTTTTTCCATATTGGAACAAGGAGTTTCATGTGCATGTCGATGCATCTTCTATTGCACTGGGAGCAATACTGGAACAATCGGGAGAAGGGTATATTGACCATCCGTTAGCTTTTTCTAGTAGGAAGCTATCTACATCTTAGATTAACTACACCTCTACAGAAAGAGAATGATTAGCCATGGTGTACGCACTGCAAAAATTCTACAACTACTTGTTGGGAGGCCACTTCAAAATGTTTACAGATCACTCTGCGTTGAAATACCTAGTCAATAAGCCAGTGTTGGGGGGGAGAATATGCATATGGCTTCTATTGTTTCAAGAATATGATTTTGAAATCATAGTTAATCCAAGAAGAATGAACAAGGGCCCTGACCACCAGTCAAGGTTGGAACATGGAGAAGAAACCACCAGTTTGGAGGATACACTACCATATGCACAACTTCTCACCATTAGAAAGATTGATGATCAATTTGCAGACACCATCTAGTTCCTGTCAATAGGAATGGCACCTAGTGAGTTTACAATTCCCTAGAAGAAACAACTAGTGGTGTGCACTGTAGACTTTTCACTAATAGTTGGTCAACTATACAAAATGGGACCTGATGAGATACTAAGGAGATGCGTTATGGAGACAGAGCGACCATTGATCCTTGAAGAATCTCATGAAGGCATCATGGGAGGACATTACGCAGGGAAAGCAACTATGCAAAATATTTTGCGAGCTGGCCTTTGGTGGCCTACCTTACACAGAGATGCTAAGGATTATGCTAGAGCCTGTGATGTGTGTCAGAGAGTTGGGAAACCATCCAGATGAAATGAAATGGCATTAGCACCACAAATGACCCTACAAGCATTTGAAAAATGGGCCATTGACTTCGTGGGACCCATAAAACCACTAGGAAAGCGCAAAGGAGAAAGGTACATCATTATTGTGATAAAATACTTAACCAGATGAGCTAAAGCCAGAGCAGCAAAAGACTGTAGTGCAACTACAACTGCGCATTTTATATTTCATGACATAATAACTAGGTTTGAATGCCCCAAGGTCCTTATGAGTGATCAAGTCACACACTTCATCAATAAGACAATTGAAGCCCTGACTGATGAATTTGTAGTCCAACATCAGAAGAGTACACCTTACCATCCACAAAAAAATGAAATAGTTGAAGAATTCAACAAGATCTTGGAGACCGCATTGACGAAAATTTACAGTGTGAATAGGGATGACTGGGATTTAAGAGTGCTTGCAGTACTATGGGCCTATAGAACCACTTGCAAGAAATTAACAATGCAGACCCCTTTCAAACTGGTTTATGGACTTGAATTTGTTGTCCTGATGGAATGCTTGGTACCAAGATTAAGGATTGTTTCTTTTACATACATGGATGATACTGACGTTGTTTGCGAGAGGCTTGCATAGTTGGTTGAACTGGAAGAAGACAGTTTCATTGCAGGATTCCACTAGCAGGTTCAAAAGGAATGAGAGAAGGCATATCATGACAGGCACATCAAGAAGAAGGCATTCAAGCAAGGTAATTTAGTATTGGTGTATGAAAGTAAGTTTATAAAACACCCAGGGAATTTCAGAACCTATTGGCTTAGACCATATGAGATCACCTATGTTACAGAAGGAGGAGCTACGCAATTGAAAACATTCAAGGGAGAATGGAAGGAAGGATTGGTGAATGGGAGTCGACTGAAGTTGTACTATGACAAAAAGTTGTCTCACAATTCTCAGTAAAATAACAGAAAAAGGGTCTAGGTACCAGGTGCAGTTGAAACTGGGTACCAGACACAGAAAAGACAGTTTGCACAAGGATGTAACAGAGGCATAGAGCAGAAAGAAAATGTTGCACTGCACAGCCCAAAGTCGAAGTAAAGGAGAAGGATCAGATCTGAAGTGCCTTGGGATGAGTCACAGGTGAGTGTTGGGGGCCTGTTGGCTCTTGGTTATGGAAGAGAGCGAATAACAAGGAAGAAAATGTGAAATCCACACTTTGCAGAAGACATAGTGACTGTCATTGGGTCGAAGTGGGCATAAGAGAAGAAAATATGGAGTGAAGTATGGAAACACAAGCCATGGGATGAGGAGATCGAAGATGACAAATCAACAAGGAAGATGGATCGAGGACAACTTAGAAAGCGGGGAAAATCCACCTTTGGATTCTTTGGAGCACTGCACGATAAGGAAGGAAAGATAGGATGGTGAAGCCTAGAAACAATGGATCAAGTTGACCTAAGGTTTTAGACACCTAGGGTTTTTGTATTTAGGGTTTTGGTACCTAGGTTTCAGGGTAAGGTTTTCGATGAGGTGTTGTAATGTATAAATACAGTTCAAGAGGACCTGGGTCAGGTTGGTATGATATTGTTGTTGATCTAGCTCTATTGTTGTGGTGAGAGATTATTGTATTGTGAGCAAGAAGTGTTGAGAGAGAGAGAGAGCCTTCTGGTATTGTAAGATCTTTTACTGTGTGCGAAGGTCAAGTCCTACAGTTGGGTGTGCAGGAAGGGGAGATAAAGAGAGAAGAGAAGGAGGATATGCTAGCTGAGAGAACAGATAAGAACTATATTCTTTATCTTAACAAAACATAAGCTAGTTCTGTGGACGTAGCCCTAGAGAGAGGGTGAACCACATACATCTTATGTTGTGTGTGTGGTTGATGCTTTGATCTCAACCTCTGTATATTGTTATTTTCACTGTTGTATTAGATCAGATCTATGAAGTGTGCAGGGTAGATCTAGCTTGATAAGTGATAGATGCATGTTGTGATGTTGTTGTAATATATCCACTTGATATTCCCTTGGTTGTAGACATCTTTGTCCTACAACGCCCCCATAGTTGCTTCGGGTGAGACTACATCTACTTCGCACGTGTTGCCGAAAGGGATAGTAGCTAGGGCTTGTTGGTGCGCTCTTGGAGCTGAACCCTGGGTCTACTCCTATGCCAACAAAGAGTAGTTAAGCTCCAATCCCTAAGCCTGGGGGTACCTAGTTCTATATATTTTGTAAATTGTAATGTGAAAGGGGTGGGTTCAAGTGGGAGAATAGATAGATATATTATTTTGTAATATTTTTGAGCTTAATGCTGGTGATCAATATAGAAGTGCAAGGTTTTTCTTTCCAAGGATTCATGTGTTGATGTTGTCTAGTAATGTGTTGCTTTCTCTGTTGATACATTTCTATTCTGCAGTTTCTCAATTATGTGTTTGGTCTTCAGTGTTTGATTTGGCACACATGGTTCATAATTCATCTCATATGTTATGAATTATAGCAATTAAACACTTCACTATTCTCATCTAAAGTTAATCATGAAATTCATTATTGTTTGATGTTTCATGTTTGATGGGTGGTTTCTCTTCATTTCCTCCACCATACTACAAAAAGTTTGATAATCTATAAGTAATAGCTACCTTTCCCTTGTCATTTGAGTTTCTCATTAACTATTATTGATCACTTTGACTTATTTTTATCCCTAGACTCCATGCCCAATCATTTGTCTTTATCCTATCAACAATATAAAAATTTGAATTCCCTTTTTACATAAGATATAGCCATTGTTTGAATTATACAACCAATTACTGAGGTGACATTGGGTGACTGAGTTGCAAGAGAGATCCCTCTCTGGGGTGGAATGGATAGCTTCCAGTCCTAAATCTTGGTTTGTGGTTACCTCTAAGTTTTCCTCCCACATCCAAGGAGAATCACTGAGTGATAACATCGTCCATGTGTTCATTGTAATATATTAATTTTATAATAAACCCCATCAAAATTCGTGTCCATGTTTTCATAAATTTCATATATATATAACAATTGCACACGCCTGTCACTCCCAATGCCCGAAGTCCCAATAATTTTGAAATTATTAAGAGGTTGAACATGGGTGGATTAATCCCAAGTTTGTAGGGATTTTCTCCCATAATTAGTATAAATGTTTATTAATGTCCAAACAAGATTGTAGGAGCTTTTATATTCTAATTTAATTAGGAAATTTCTTCCTTATTTCCTAATTCCTTTCCTAATGCTTATTTATAATAATTTTTTAGTATTTATCCTCTTTGGGCTATCTCCTTAAGGCCCAATTACAATTTCGAAACCTCGTATTTTCTAAGTGTTTTGATGTATAAGTTCCAGTACACCTTAAGGTCATAAGGAAACTTATACTTAAAATTTTGTCTCTTTCCTTTCAAATTCCTGTAGAGGTTCTAACCATATTATATGTCCTCATTAGAACAAAATATGGGTTGTAAGATAGATCAGCCTAAACAATCCCATCCATAATTCTTATTTTAGAACAAAAACAAATAAGAAGTAAGGAGATAGTTGAAATAGTATTTAACTAAAAGCTTACTGATAAATTCACCGAAGTTCCTGAACTGATTTAACAAAGGATGAATTTTCATTTCTCTAGAACACTTGTTATCTCGTTTCTATACTTAGGTTTACTCATACACATACATGCTTCTACAAGTGATCCACCCACTTTCTATTCCAAATATGAATGACTACCTATCACTAACACTTTCTTTTCCTGGATAGGTACAAAAAAAAGGTAAAATCAACAATAGAGGTGATTTCATACTCCACTTCATATTTCGCAATCACTAGCACATCAACATCACAAGTTCTCTTATGTAAACATAATATAACTCCAACATTCATATAATTCACATAATTCATATTATAAGAGAAACTAATCAAGAACAATACAAGGCTTAAAGCAACACTTTAGTTGGAAACTATTGAAGGGTGTTCCCTTTTCCACCCAACAATAGGCACAGTTTCTTTTGAAATGGTTTACAACTACCCACCCCCTAGCTAGATCATGATTTCCTCAAAGAGATCCTTCCTTCTATTATGTTACAATCAGGGATGGAGGTTACTCCCCTCATCCCACAAGAATTCTAGCAGTATAGTTTTATATCCACCAAGCAAGGAAGGATGCTATGATTTCTCACTCAATCACTCCAAATCTAGGTAGCTCTGTTTATCAACTTGATTAGAAAAAAAAAACGCTTCCAAGCAATTCCTGTACCCAAAAAAAAAAATTGTTTCTCAGTTCTCTTCAAAACCAAAGAGTTTCTCACACTCTCCCTCCTCATAAATGGTCACCAAACCCATTCCTCTACATCCTCTACCCATGATTTTCCTTCATTTTCTTGTCTTCCTCAACAATATTTCATGGGTCCAATTCCCAATTTTGTGGGTCAGATAAGGAAGTTTCCAGATGGGTACTCTGCCCATATCCTCATTGACTCTTGAGGAAGACTTCCCAACTACCATCTTGATTGGTAATTAAATTCTCTGGGTCAAAGGATTGTTCTGGGTCTGAAAAATTACAATCTAGAAGAGTATTGGTTTGGTAGGGGTCATCTCAACCATTATTGTTTCCCCTCACCATCTCTCTCATGCATCATGATCTATGTTGGAACACCTTCAACAGTTCTTCATCAAATTTCCATTTATATTATTTACTAACATAAATATTACATTACCTCTATAGAAAGGGTTCATTATCTTTCAAAACTCACATAACGATTATGCCCATAGAATTGGCCACAATAGCAATAATATTTACAAATTGGGGGAAACAGGGGTGTTATTGATCTGGATTATGTTCGAAATGAAATGAAAGAAGAGAAATTACAATGAAATACTCATGAAAATTTCCAGAAACAGAGAAATACAACAGTACTTGATTTCTATTATTGAAAGAATTGTAAAGAGACTGTTAAAAATACAGAGTGAAAGACTTGCTAGAATGGTGGAATCTTTATCTCTTAAAAGAGATGTAATTTGCGCTCATTCGCAAGAAGATTGTTATCATGAAAATTTCGTCCGCAAATGGTTACAGGAATCCAACATCTCCAAACAGCTATTAAGTTCACCCATGGACCAAAATTACCAAAAAAAACATTTCCAAAAGGGCCAAAACTATACAACCAGTTATAAAATCAGAATGCGCTATGACTATACAGGGAGCGCATGTCATCAAGAAACATAGGAAAAGTGCACATGCACATGATGCACAACTCTGGATGCTAAAATCTGTGCACACCTGAGAACGGTGCATTTATGATGTTGGTCGACCTCCCACCCACTTCTAGTTCAACTTCCAAGTTGATTTGACATCCAAGTCTCAGCTGAATCTGGCTGGGTGGCTGGTCAAAGACCTAAAGGTTCCCTAAACAACCCCTTGTTCACACTAAAAGTTGGTTGCATAATACCGTAAATTTGTGCTATAAAAAGAGGCCATGGGTGCACTACATCTTCAAGGAATTCATTTGTAAGGTTATGCTAATGCTATTCTCCTGGGGAATCCTATTTTCTTATCAAGAGCATACTAGCACCATTCCATTTGAGCTATTCCCATCACCTCTTGAGTGAATTATCTTGGGATTCTTTCACCATTTCTTTCAAGTTTTTAAGTTGTAAGAAGAGCTCAATCTTGAGGGTCCAAGAGCCCTCCCTTGGAGGAAGAAGGGACCCAAAGTCCCCCTTTCTCTTTGGTGTTTTATTTTCACTAATACAATCCTTTCCATTGGTGACATGAGTCTTGTTTGTTTCTTTTTCTTATGTCCTTGTGCACTATATTTTAATTGTTTTTATCATTCCTAGTTTAATTCTTAGATTTGTCTTTTATACTTTATTCTTCTAACCCTTTCATTTACTGTTGTCCTGCTTAGCTAACCCAACTAAGCTTGTAAGCACCTCTATTTTTCTCATTCAGGTGAAAAAAGAGGCGCAACAGATTGGTGACTCCACTGGGGAGAGGTATCAATTTCCTACCCCATTTGGGTTATTTTAGCTCTTTTTTTTGTTTATTTAACCTGCAGGTACCATAACCATCCTAAGTCGACCTACATAAAGCCAAATTCAAAGATGAGTTGAAGGAAATTCATCTGAAATTTTCTTCATGGCCATGTGACAGTTGTGCACGGGTTTCTAGGCCCACAGTCGCACATCGTGCACCAAAATCACTGTATTACTCAGCGCCTTCTGCACACCTGCACCCATCAACCTCTTCTAGTTTTCGCATTTGCGCTCAAATATCCTATGTCTAGTCTGAGACCCACACATCTGTGCAAAAAAATACACATTGTAAGTTTTTTATGATCTTTGGAAGGCCCATAGCCTTCTTAAAGCTGCTTCCATGCATGTTGTAATATGCACTACACTTACATTTCCTCTCCATATAAAGGGATTAGTCAAAACACATAGGCACTTAGGGGAAAAATCATAACTTTTCCTCCTTTTTATCGTTTTGCCACATGGATGGCCCACTTTGACTAAAGTTTAAGTTGGAATCACTCTACATCACATATAAAACTTGCATTGGGACTAGAAATTGGATAACAATCGTTGAGTATGCTCTTCTCTCGCGCTTCAAAGCGGCCTTGAGAATCAGAAAGAGGTTGTGGGACAATTTTGTCTCCCTTAAATAGACAAAATATTTAGGAGAGGACAACAACCCCCTTAGGACTCCTCTTAGTTTATTTTTCAAACACATCTTAAGATTGTAAGGGCCAATACATGCCCACATGCTACAAAGATAGGATAGTGTTGAAATTTGTTTTTTTAGATTAAATCAGTAGGGAAGTTTAAAGGTTTTATAATGGGCCCATACGTGCCCACATATTGACAATCTAGGACAGTTTCAAATCTTTCTTAGATTAAATCACATTTAGGGAGTTAAAAGAATAGTAAAGGACCCACATGTCCACATGCTAGTTTCCTAGGGATTTTAAAATTCTGCAAGGTTGTACCAATGACATTTAGTTAATTAGATAATCAAAGACTTGTAAGGACCAAGCGAAGTCCACATGCAGCAAGGTGACACCTAATTTATTAAAACTTGGCACACTTTCACTTGTTCACACACAAGATCACCAATCACTCACATAGTTTTATCTAGAAGTTGTGGAGGTCAAAGTAAGTTTCCTCCAACGGGATTCCGAAACACCCCACCCTTTTTCTTGACAAAACTATCCATTCCCATTTAATTTCAACGAGGTTGGTTCACACCCCTAATCTCTCACACAAACATATCTAAAATTTTCTAAAAAACTCACTAAGTTTTCCTCCACAGGAGGTGCGAAAAGAATCTTTTAGTCTAGGTAGGATCTCGGGGATAGGCATCCAAATAACTCCCCGTTATCTGGTTCTCACATTTCAAAACAATAGAAGTTATCAAATAGGGAACTTTAAATCCTCCAATTCAAGTGTTCCTAACACCATAAGTCAGGGAGATACCCGTGAAGGGTTGAAGGCTGAGGTCCAGTTGTTCTATGTGTCCCCTCTTGAGGCACGCACCTCTTAGATGGGATCTAGCCCGTGACCCATTTCTTAGGTCAGAAATCTGAATGTCGCACTTTGACTGAGGTACCTAGTGACCAAATTTTAGGACATCTACCCAGGTGGCAATTGTGGGCTGCAATTTCACCTTGATCATATTTTGTGTGGCTATTGGGAAATATCGTCAGTTCTTTTGGGATATGCCCCCTCTACCCCTCATTATAACTGATTGCTTCATCCTTCACTAGTATCTCTTTTGGTGGCTTCAAACCCCACTATTGAGTGCTATTGGAAGGTCCAGTGCTATTTGAGAAGAAGGACGTTATGTCTTTTAGGACATGAGTATTTGTTTTATTTGTTCTCCCACGTGGACAAAATTCATCTTTCCACATATATGCTTCTTTATCAAAACACTTTATGTATGATGCCCTTTTGATTACATCTGATTTGCAAAATATATTGTGAAGGTTCAAGAAATTGCAACAAAGGCTCTTGCTTACTTATTGCTCTCACCACCATTTGCACACATTCACTCAGCTAGTCGGACATCATAGGGGACCCACAGAACCCCCGTCATTCCAGACGCTTGCTAAATCTCCCTCCTATTCTAGGAGGAGTTACTAGTCTTTCCAACTCATCGACTTCCCCTTCTCACACCCCTGTGAGTGCCACTGTCTTGGGATCAACATTACTTGGTTATGTTAGAAGAATAGGACCACGGAGCAATAAAATAAAACAAATGTAGAAAACAAAACACAGAAGATACACAATACAAGAGAGACACAGATTTATGTGGTTCACCCAATGTGGGCTATGTCCACCAGAGAAATTGCCAGGTCCTTCCTTTATTATTATCCAGCAAATGAAGGGATACAACCTACAACAAAACCTACTGTAACTTCCTCTTCTTTCTCTCACAGTCTCCTCTCTTAGAATACAATATTCACCATAACCATAGCCGTAATATATTTCCCTCATAAAAGAGGGTTTCCTTCTAGGGCAAAAAACCCTAACATAATCTCTATCGTTAGATCTGTGACCTTATAATGAACGGTCCATATTTATAATGAAATTACAATATACATTTACAAGGCAATTTTTCCTTCGGGGGCTTCACCCCCGAACCCCCGTTGGGGGGCCGCTTGCCCCCAGACCCCCCAGCCGGGGGGATATCCCCCCCGGACCCTGCAGAGGGGGTACCCCCCCTCTGCACTCCCCCACGTGGAAGAGTGTACATACTTCTGGGGTGTAAATACTTCATGGGGTATAAA
>SNQJ01S0006877.1:63268-83882 GCA_010110895.2 Picea sitchensis | reverse complement strand
TATATATATATATATATATATATATATCGGTCCACATGTCATAAGTGATTAGAAAAAAAAGTACATCTCCCATAGGTAGGTGAGTCACCTCATCCCTACCAATACAAAACTAGATGTCACAACTATACAAAATGGGCTCACCAGCCTATATCAAATACAAAACTACATATCTAGTAGCCCTCAAGGAGGATGAGACCACTAACCTAACTCTCGCACCTCCTGGATTGACTTCCTCGCACTCCCAGAATCTATGAATCTTCTCTAGAATATCCTCTCTAATCACTATAGCAACAAGTACAAATGAGGTGGCAATGTGGGCCCTACAACTATATATAGGCCCTTTTTACCAAAACTTCCATACTCCCTTTCGGGAGCTCCAGAAATCCATTTTACAATCCATTTTCAGCCACAAGATCAGGATCCCACTGCCTACACAGTCATACTTCTTGGGTCACCATCCATCCCCAGTCCCCAGGGAGCCATTTTTTCATACCCCGGTCCCCAAGGAGCCATTTTTTCATACCCCATTCAAGTACGCATTCTCATGTTCAAAATTATCAAATAATTGTTATATGTTTGTTATCTTTAGATATTGTTCACGTTGGGTATTTGGTTTTCATGTGTGCAGGTACTTGGTCATCACACACCAGCACGACCCCTTCAGGTATATGATCGACACTGGCATGTAATCATTCCCTCTGAATCTCAATTGCATCTCCAGTCACACCCTTTGAAATTTGCCTTTAGGGTCTCTATATCTAACTCTGCAGTACTGTCACCTCCACTACATTTTTGGTATTGTCACCCAGTAGCACTCTCCCCCACATGAGTTGTCCCATTCATAGTCCCCCTTGGAACTTTGACACTCATGTTGTTTTCACCCTTTAGGGATGGGAGTCTCGATAACCTTATGCATTTTTTAGAATCATCCACATACTCCTTCCCCGCCTTTTTCTAACTTTCCCAACGGACTCCCAGGTTATCTCATCATGGTTCTATTTTGACTGCACTTCCGTAGTATCATTAACCATCCATTTCATCCACATTCAGTTTGGCCATATTTGAATTCCCCTTCATTCATTTACCTCATACAGAGACCCACCCATGGGGCCCCTCACCCTCCACCAGTTCCCTACACAACTTGCACCCTCATAGGCCAAGCCATCTTGCAATGGGGCACCTGTTTCTGTATTTGTACACTCATCCCCAATTATTTATTTATTTGGTAATTGTACAAAGCCTTTGTTTCTAGTATTTACATAGATTTTTGTCGTCACCTTTGATGACCTTCTTCCTTTTGGAAAACGTAACCCATGTCGCTTCTGGTTGGGGCATCCATTATATTCTACTCCTATTGACATAGTCCATAAACCCCGAGTATCCCATAGGCCACCTACCTCTACTCTCTGAGTTTGTTCACTTTGTCCCGCCTCTGGCACAACTTATCCCTCGTCTAGTTGTCCCCTTGACACCCGACCTAGTTGTACAGTTGTTGCCACTTCACATATATCCCCAACCAAGGGAAGTCTTGATTATCCACCCCTCTTGACTTCGTCCATGTACCTCCTCAGTTTCTGATCCCATCCAGTGAATTTCCTGAATCCCTCCGCTTCTCAGCATCACATCTCCCTTTCTGTCGACATCAACATAGTTTCCAGAAGGGCGACAATATCTTGACTCTCACTACCTTTACAATGAGGAGTCTCGGATAGCATAGGGAGCACCATCATTTCTCTCTTCTTTCATTGACCCCCATAAAATTTGACTTCAACACTCTCTCATGTTACGGTGGGTCTTACTTTGTGACTATTACAATTGTTTTTATATTTTCCGAAGACCTCTGAAATTTGTTGGGCCATCAATGCCCGCCAAATCCTTGATACTTCCTCCAAGTGTCATTGCTTACTTTTCAGAGTATTGTTCCTCATCTGAATTGTCCTCTGCTCTTATCAACATGCCCCCGAGGGCGCTGCAGTAAGATTCACCAACATACCACTTCAGCTACTATCTTACACATGTTTTAAGTTACATGACATGAGCATGGGGCATGCCCACCTCGTTTGTACATAATTTATTTTCCATGCCTTCAGAAAGGTCGAGACCTACAGGTTCCCCTCTCCCTCCAACAGGTCTCTTTTGATACTCTCGCTATCACTCTTTCTTACAATAGTAATCTCAGTAGAAGAAACATTGATGAATTTCAGCTATACATATGCTCCTAACGTCATCCATCAGGGGGAATCTGTTATCACTGAAATTTTATCCACAAATGGTTACAGGAATCCAACATCTCCAAACAGCTATCAAGTTCACCCATGGACCAAAATTACCAAAAAATCATTTCCAAAAGGGCCAAAACTATACAACCAGTTATAAAATCAGGATGCGCTATGATTATACAGGGAGCACACGCCATCAAGAAATGCAGGAAAAGTGCACATGCACACAATGTGCAATTGTGGACACTAAAATCTGCGCACACCTGAGAACGGTGCATTTATGATGTTGGTTAGCCTCCCACCCACTTTTGGTTAAACTTCCAAGTCGATTTGACATCCAAATCTTGGCTGAATCCAACTGGGTGGCTGGTCAAAGACCTAAAGGTTCCCTAAACAACCCCTTGTTCACACTGAAAGCTGGTTACATAATACCTCAAAGTTGTGCTATAAAAAGAGGCCATGGGTGCACTACATGTTCAAGGAATTCATTTGTAAGGTTATGTTGCTGCTATTCTCTTGGGGAATCCTCTTTTCTCATCAAGAGCATACTAGCACCATTCCATTTGAGTTATTCACATCACCTCTTGAGTGAATTAGCTTGGGATTCTTTCACCATTTATTTCAAGTTTTCAAGTTGTAAGAAGAGCTCAATCTTGGGGGTCCAAGAGCCCTCCCTTAGAGGAAGAAGGGACCCAAAGTCCCCCTTTCTCTTTGGTGTTTTTTTTTCACTAATACAATCCTTTCCATTGGTGACATGAGTCTTGTTTGTTTCTTGTTCTTATGTCCTTATGCACTATATTTTAATTGTTTTTATCATTCCTAATTTAATTCTTAGATTAGTCTTTTAAGATTTATTCTTCTAACCCTTTCCTTTACTGTTGTCCTGCTTAGCTAACCCAACTAAGATTGTAAGCACCTCTGTTTTTCTCATTCAGGTGACAAAAGAGGTGCAACAAAGATGATTAAAATGAGGCTCTGAAGGCCTGTTTATGATAAGCAAGAATGCAAAAACCATAGAAATCCAAAAACCTAACCCTAGGAGATGAAACACAAAAAGTCATGTGGGCCCAGTTTGGGTAAGTTAGTACATTAACTTCATGGGTTTGTAACTTTTACATATGATCTTTGTTTTAGGAATGTGATATTCTATTGGAAAGTTCTTTTCGAGAAAGTTCTTTAGGAGATGAAACACAAAAAGTCATGTGGGCCTAGTTTGGGTAAGTTAGTACATTAACTTCATGGGTTTGTAACTTTTACATATGATCTCTGTTTTAGGAACGTGATATCCTATTGGAATTTTTTTTTCGAGAAATATGCATTACACCATCAAACTCTAACTCTGTCTACAATTTGACTGTGGCGAGCCAAAAAAACATTGTAGACTAGTCAAATTGATTATGAATACTAGTGGCCTCCCACATCTTTATTGTTCTTTGGTTGTTGCATATTTACAGACCCAAATTCCCATTTGTTCTTGTGCCTAATTTTTTTCTCGATTTTGACAGCATATCGATAGGCAAATCCCAATGATGAGATGTTTAGGAAATTGATTTCGGTTTGGATGTACCTATGCAAAGTCAAGGTATTTCAGAACTAGATGTCTCTCAAATTTCTTGATACCCATCTTGGTGCACAAGGTATGGAAAGTATTTGTGAACTATGACATTGTTTGGATCTTCTCTTGCCACAGTGTGGTCCATCTCATGTATTGGTATTCATAGTTATCAACAAGATAGTATTGTTCTTTGACCGCATCCCCAAAAAAATTCCAAGTGGGCTCGACCCCATATATTCCAGATTTCTCTGTGGAAATTTTATCCCAATAAGTTTCCCACCAATGTTTGACATGGGGGAGATCTTTGAGGAGTGTGAAGGTGATATTTTCCCTTTCAGAAAAAATTTGAACAGAGAAATAACCTTCTAATAGATTTAATCATTTTTCTAGGGAATCTGCATATATCTGACCTTCAAATATGGGAATGTCAAAATTAACTTGTACCTTGAAGGGAGAGGTTCCTCCAAAATGGTCGCTTGGTGAATATGTGCATGTTTCTATAAACAGGCATTGAAGAATGTGTGCAAAATTATCCATCATTTCGTCCCTCTGTCGCGCGAGATATTTCTCAAGCAATAAGTTAATAGAATCTTCTACTCCGTCATTTTTCTTTTCTGCCACCATCGAGGTTTTATTGGGCATGCGAGAGTGATTGTCGTCAAGAGATACAAACTCGAGACCCAACTGGATATACTCAGACCTCATCGAGGACATGCGCTGAAAAATGATCAAGAGTATCTTGCTCTGATACCACTGATCCATATTATGTTCAGAACGAAATGGAATACTCATGAAAATTTCCAGAAATAGAGAAATACAACAATACTTGATTTCTATTAATGAAAGAATTGTAAAGAGACTGTAAAAAATACTGAGTGGAAGACTCGCTAGAATGGTGGCATATTTATCTATGAAAAGAGATGTGAAGGCTATGCTCATTCGCAAGAATATGATTACAATGAGGATCTCAAGGCCATTTTATGATAAGAAGGAATGCCAAAACCCTATACATCAAAAAACCTAACACTAGGAGATGAAACGCCAAAAGTCATGTGGGCCTCATTTGGGTAATTTAGTACATTAACTTCCTAGGGTCGTAACTTTTGCACACGATATTCCTTTTAGGCATGTGATAGCCCATTGGAAAGGTATTTTCAAGAACTATGCATTACACTATCAAAATATGACTTTTTCTAGATTTTGATTGTGGTGAGCCAAAAAAAGAAAAAACATTTTTTAGGGCCCCAAAATGGACCTGGAAGTACAACAATATGTGTTAACATGAAAAAATACAAAATAATCCAATTGGATTATGTGGGAGGCCACCAATATCCACCTAGAAGATATGTAGGGCTTCAGACAGCCCCGAAAGTGTAGAACCCACAATTAAAAAGAAGTACAAAATAACGTGTTGCACTAAAGCATGACAAGAGGAGCCAGTTGGAACAGGTGGGCGGCCACCATCCTCCCCCCTTAGGAAGAAATGGTCTCCATTGTGTTGAGTGCCTAGGCAAGAGGGGAAATCATTTTTTGAATATGAAGCTTGGTGAGCTACGTGCCTTGTTGGAGAATTTGTGCTTCTTGGCTTGTGGAAGACTATCACACACCTGTTGTTGGAGGGGTTGAATCTGTTCCACTAACATGTTCTCTCTGGGTTGGATGGGTCATGGTGTAGGCCCCATTGTAGGTGAAGAAAAAATATATTTTGTCTCTTCGACAATATGTCTTTGTTGGATAGAAGGTGTTGAGGCTGCAATGGTTGTAGTGGCCTTTTGTGCATCCTTTGAACAAACTGTGAAGAGGATGAATTTTGTAGTATGAGAGATTACCTTGCAGTGTTGTTTTGGTGAAGCAATAGTCGGAACTACCTATGGTATATTGTAGAGATAACCTCCCAGGGTAATAATGACACTACAAGGTCTAGACTCATAGACAACATGACGTTTCCACATATATGGTTGGCCCAAAACAACATCACAGACATCAAGAGGGGGAATATCACACACTACCTCATCCTTGAAGGGGTGGATGACATAGGACATGTGACAGTGTTGGTTGATGCAAAGATATCGTCCTTGGTGAAGCCACCCGATGAAAATTGTCAGAAACAGAGAAATACAACAATACTTGATTTCTATTAATGAAAGAATTGTAAAGAGACTGTAAAAAATACTGAGTGCAAGACTCGCTAGATTGCTGGCACATTTATCTTTGAAAAGAGATGTGATGGCTATGCTCATTCACAAGAAGATGATTACAATGAGGCTTTGAAGGCCGTTTTATGATAAGAAGGAATTCCAAAATCATAGACATCAACAAACCTAACCCTTGGAGATGAAATGCCAAAAGTCATGTGGGCTCCATTTAGGTAAGTTAGTACATTAACTTCCCTGGGTCGTAACTTTTTCATACGATCTCCGTTTTAGGCCTGTGATAGCTCGTTGGAAAGGTATTTTTGAGAAATACACATTATGTTGTCAAACTATGACTCTGTCTATAGTTTGACTATGGTGAGCCAACAAAAACAATGTTTAGGGCCACAAAACATACCTGGAAGTACAACAAGATGCGTTGACATGAAAACATACAAAATAATCTAGTTGGATTAGGTGGGAGGCCACCGGTATCCACCTAGAATATGTGTAGGGATTAAGACAACCCCAGAAGTGTAGAACCCACAATTAAAAAGAGCAGTACAAAAGAACGTGATGCACTAAAAATTGACAAGAGGAGCCAGTTGGAACAGGTGGGTGGCCACCAATATCCACCTTTATTAGTTATAGGGCTTCAAGCCCCATGGATTCCCAAGCTAGGCTTGTTCCTCCAAAATTGTCCACCAACAAGGTCCTTCTGAACAGGGATGATTTTAAGGATGAAAATTTATTTTAAAATGTTGAAACCTTAGCGAATCTTACTAATCCTTCATATGCCAACTATAAATGTTTGGCGATATTAGTGTAAAAATATTCAAATTTCTAAGGATTTTATATAGTCTGTATAACATTTTGGCGATTTTTAAGGTAATATAATTTTACCCTATAGAATTTGGGTGAATCATTTTTAGAATAGCGAATATTTTTTTGTGAAAAACCATGGAAAATTAGCCCAAGAGCGAAATTTAGCCCCTAAAATCATCCCTAGGACTCCTTCAAAACAAATAGGCATGCCCTCTGTTATCACTGAAATTTCGTCTGCACATGGCGACAAGAACTCAGCATCGTCAAACAGTAATGAAGTCATTCATGGCACTGAATTAATTTCACAGCATTCCAAAAAGGTCAAAAACTATACAAAGTAACCAAAGATTGAAGAGCGCTTTACAGAAGCTGGGTGCGTGTGCACATGCGCAGAACAGGAATGTACCATGCGCGCATATGCGCACGATGCGCGGCTGTTGGCGCAAAAACCCGTGCACCTGCTAAACGGTGCCTTTATTGAAATTGGTCGGCCTCCCAACCACTTATGGATCAGCTCCCAAGCCGATTTGACCCTCAAATTTGAGCTGAATCCGCATGGTAGGCTGGTCAAAGACCTAATAAAGCCCTAAAGAGCCTCTTTTCACACTACAAAGGAGTTACATAATCACCCAATGTAATGCTATAAAAATCCATGAAGAAACCTCATTTTCTCAAGGAATTTCATGTAATGTTATGCTGCCTAGATTTTTTTAAGGACTCAATTCTTGACAAGACCACTTTGGCACCATTTCATTGAGCAATCCACCTCTCCATTGACTGGATTTGCAAAGGAGTTCTTTCACCACCATTTTTATTTTTCTTATTGTAAGGAGAGCAAGTTTGTGAGGGTCCAAGAGCCTTCCTTTGGAGGAAGAAGGGACTCATAGTCCCCTTTCTTCATTGTGCTTTGATTTCATCAATAGATCAAACTAAAAACATTGGTGATATTGGTATTTTTGTGTTTTGTTATTTCAATATCCATATTCTTATAATTTTAGTTTGTTTTAGTTTAATTATTGCTTATAGTTTTGTTTTTCTTTCTCTAACTCTTTCCTCTACAGCTGGCATGCTCAGCAAGACCCAACTGGGCATGTAAGCACCTCTCATTTGCTCACCAAGGGGACAAAGAGGGTGCAAACATATTGGCGACCATACTGGAGAGAAGGTATCAATTCCTACCTCTTTTGGGTTTATTTTGCTCTTCTTTTTAGTTTGCTTAACTTGTAGGTGCACAAACCGGCCTCTGCCGACCTGCTAACCAGTCAATTCACAAGAGAATTGGGAGAAATCCATCCGGATTTTCTTTCTCGGCCGTTTGTCACAGGTACGCGGGTATTCCACCCCATAGACGCACATCGTGCACGCATGCACTTTCGTAATAGCTTTTCTCTGCGTGCATGCACTTTCTGACTCATTTCTTTTCACGCACCAGCGCTCTGTGCGCGCCTGTCTACACTAGGGGCCACACATTTTGAACAAAATTCCACTTTGTAAGTTCTTTGGATGTGGGGAAGGTCGTCTTATTTCTTAAAAATGATGTCAAAAATGATGAAAAGCCACATTACACTTAGTCCCCTCATCATATAAAGGGGTTAGTCGAGCACACATAGGCACTTAGGAGGATAAAAATCAATTTCCCTTATTTGCTTTTTGCCACGTGGATGGCTTGCTTTGACTTATAAACATAAGTGGACAATCATATTTAATCACATATTAACTCACATTTGGGACTCTAAGTTGAAGTAACAATCGTTGAGTATGCTCTTCTCTCGCACTTCCAAGCGATCTTGAGAAACAGAAAAGGATTGTGAAAACAATCTCATCTCCCTTAACAAAAGTTTTAAAACCTTTAGGAGAGGACAAAGGCCCTTTTTTGGGACCCCTCTTAGTTTCATTTTTTCAAAAACATTTTGAACTTGTAACGGGCCCATACATGCCCACATGCTACAAAGATAGAATAGTGGTTGAAATTTTGCTTTCTTAGATCAAAACACTAGGAGAGTTTAAAGGTTTGTAACGGGGCCATACATGCCCACATGTTCAATCTAGGATAGTTTCATGTTTTTATAGATTACCTCACAAAAGGGAGTTAAAGGATAGTAACGGACCCACATGTCCACATGCTAGCTTCCTAGGGCTTTTGAATTCCACAAGGTTGTACCAAAGACATCTAGCTAATTAGGTAATCACACTTTTGTAAGGACCAAGCGAAGTCCACATGCAGCAAGGTGACATCTAACTAACTAAAAATTGGTGCACTTTCACTCACACACAAAATTCACTTCGCACTCACATAGCTTCTTCTCGAAACGTGGAGGTCTAAGTAAGTTTCCTCCAAAGGGATTTCGAAAATACTCCATCTTTTCTTGACAGAACTATCCACTCCCATTGTTAATCAAACGAGGTTGGTTTTCACCCCCAACCTCACAAAACAACTTCATCTAAAATCTTTCTAAAAACTCACTAAGTTTTCCTCCACAGGAGGTTCCAAAAGAAATTTTTAGTCTAGGTAGGATTTCGGGGATAGGCATCCAAATAACTCCCCGTTATCTGGTTCTCGCATTTTCAAACATAGAGGTTGTCAAATAGGGAACTTCAAATCCTCCAAGTCAAGTGTTCCAATCACCATAAGGCAGGGAGATACCCGTGAAGGGTTGAAGGCTGAGGTCCGGTTTTTCTGTGCGTCCCCCCTTGAGGCACCCACCTCTTGGACGGGATCCAACTCATGACCCATTTCTTAGGCCAAAAATCTAAATGTCGCACTTTGACCGAGGTACCTAGTGACCAACTTTAGGACATATACCCAGGTGGAATTTATGGGCTGCAATTGCACCTTGATTGGATTTTGTGTGGCTATTGGGAAATATCGCCAGCTCTTTCGGGATATGCCCCCTCTACCCCTCATTATAACCAATTATTTCATCCTTCACTAGTTTCTCTTCCGGTGACTTCAGGCCCCACTGTCGAGTACTATTGGAAGGTCCAGTGCTATTTGAGAGGAAGGACGTTACATCTTCTAGGAAACGAGCATTTTCTTTCTTTTGATTCCCCCATGCGGAAAAAACCCACTTACCCATATATATGATTCTTTCTCATTTTATGTATGATGCACATCTGATTACAGTTTGATTTGGATATATATATTGTGTAAACATTCAACGCAAAGGCTTTTTTTTCTATCACCACTTGTTGCACACATTCACACAACTAGTCTGACATCATAGGGGAACCACAGAACCCCAGTCGTTAATAACGCTTGCTAAACCTCCCTCCTATCCTAGGGGAGTATCTGGTCATACCCGCTCATCGATACCTCCTTCACACACTCCTGTGAGTGCTACTATCTTAGGGTCAGCTTTGCTTGGTTCTACATTACTTGGGTCATCTCCCCAAGGTCATCTGTTCACTCGCTCTCCTTTACAAAGAAGTGGGGGACCCACTTCCTCTCAAGGAGGGAGCACCAACCCACCTAGTCCCCATCAAGGGTCAGGTTCACAACACACTATGGCTGGAGCTAATCCTCCCACCCCACTACAAATGCCATATTTGGCCTCTCTCAACATACCGGATCTTACCAAACTCACCAATGATCCTATATTGCATGATGCCACATGGCCTGCAATGCCAACAAAACTTCCTTCAGACATACCAAAGTTTGAAGGAAAGGCGGGGGATGACCCCGCCAATCATGTCATGACCTTTCATCTATAGTGTTCTTCCAATAGCATTATGGATGATTCCATCAGACTACGACTATTCCAACGCACACTTACTGGCCCATCAGCCAAATGGTATGTCGAAGAAAAATATGGGTCCCATGCGACCTTTGATTCATTGGCCAAAGAATTTTTTACCTTCTTTCAATTACCCATCCACCATGACAATGGTCTAGAAATACTGTCTAACTTCAAACAGACCTCATCCACCCACATCGCTAACCACATTCATGAGTGGCGTAGGCGACGTAGTTTGTGTAACGCAGAAACCACCAAGCAGCAATGTCTCGACTGGTTTCTTAGATCACTTGTCTCTCTACTTGGTAAGGATGTAGCTTCCACCTTCCCTCAATCTGAAGAGGAAGCCATCAGTAAGGCCCAATAGTATGACCTCATCTATGCGCAGTCAGGGTACTTATACACAGTACTCCCTGACCTTCCAAAACCTGTGTCGTTTGGCCAAGACAAACCTGGGATGTCTCACTCAGCAGATGGACTAATAGGTGCCACCACACACCATGGTCCACAACCCCAACCACCACCGATGTATGGAACACCTCAATACTCTCCGACATATGGGAGCACTCCTTATTACCCCCCACCCCCTTATCAACAGCCATACCCTATTGCTATACCTCCACTCATCAGTGGACCACCACCGACACCTCCCATACATCCACCTATCCCCATAAACAATGGTACTCCCTCAACATCAGCCTATAGTACTAGAGAAAGCGCTACGCCTTCCTATGTACCTTATGGATCAATACCACCTCAAAATCCATACTTCCTGTTTCTTGCTCCTCCACAACCCATGGCTCCCCCACATCCACATGCGGGGGTAAATTTTGTTCAACCTTCGACTGCTCAACAATACCAAAATTTCGAATAGTTGAATACAGCCAACCCAACTCATCCATCGAACAATGCCAAGAAGAAAGGAAGGAACAGGAATAACAACAACCCTGGTCAAGGCGGGAATCAACCCCCACAGCACCAACCCACTGGGGGCAACCAGAACCAAGGAAACCAAAACCCCCAAGGGGGAAATAACAACAAACGCCAAGGGAGAAATACTGTTAAAACCATCTTCCCTTGTGCTCTTTGTGGTGATTTCGGTCATTACACTCACCATTGCCCCCAGATCGCTGATTTCAAACGGTTGAAAGACTCGGGTAGTCTTCCCCATTCTCCTGCACAAACTTCCCCTCCACAGGCACCAAAACAATACGTGCAACAACCCCCTCCCGCCGTGCTGCAAAATCCTATCCCACATCAAGGTGTGATAAACACCCAATAGGATGCACAACATCCCCCACCTCAGGTGGGACAATACCACAACCCCAACAATCCAGCAGAGCGTACAATTATCCTCACCAGTGAAGAAGAAATCCTTCTGCAAATGCGTAATCGTCAGTATCATGCACCCACTGAGTCTACTCCCATTTCTCTAGGGACAAACCCTACACTGACGGGACCCCCTTTGGTGATCCCTCTCCCTTCCGCCGAACCACCACTATGCATCCCTCGCATCCCCTTGCGTAGGAATGTCCACAATCCACAGGCTAGGGAAGCTCATAACTATAGCTTGGTAGACGACTTAGCACAATCCCCATCTTCCATGTTAGTTTTGGAAGTCCTCCAGACTTGTTCTACGCAGCAGAAATCTTTACTTTCTGCATTGGGGGAAGTCGACCCTACAGATACTCGACTCATCACCTTTGATCTTGATAGTGGAGAACCTCTTCTTCCCACCTTGATCGCTTTTCAAATACCCGTGAAAATACGAAACATCATAGTTCATCGGTGTATCATTGATGAAGGTGCCTCTATGTGCATCATGTCCAAAACACTATAGCAGAAACTTGGTTCCCCAGAACTCATTCCTTTTGCCATCACATTACGAGCTTATGACGGACGACCATCCTCTCTTGATAGGCTCTTCCAAAATTTCCCTGTTGAACTTGGGGACAAGACTATCCTCATTGATATCGAAGTTATCGACGCCCCGCTCGATTATAATATCTTGTTCGGGCGTAGCTACATGTACGCTATGAAGGCAGTGGCCTCTTCCATCTTTCAGACAATGATGTTCCCCCACAATGGGAAGATCGTGACCATCGACCAAGTCTCACATTATGAGCCTAACCCATCTGCCAACCTCAATAACATTCTTCCTCTCATCCACACCAACCCAGACGCATATCCACTCATCGAGATGGGTCCTAGGATTTTTAAAGATCCATCCTTGTTAGGGACATACCATGGAGCACCACCACTCCTTCCCCCTAATCAAGTATGCATCGTTTCATCTAACGGAACTCACATGGAGGATGCTCTTCCTCCTCAGGAGGCTTCAGTCATTCCTGACGTCTCAATAGTCGCAGCACCACTCCCGCCGGAGCCTCCTGCACACTCGTCGACCTAAAAAGTACACGAATCCACATCCCCTCAAGGGAATAATCCCGTTTGGGAAACACTCCCCCAACCCCTCACCCAAATTCCCTTCTTTTACCCTACCCTAGGTATTGAATCTTTCCAAGTAGTAGCAACGCTCACACTACCTAATATGGTGTTAGAAATCCCATTTTGGTATTTACACCCACCAGAGATGGTCCCTTGACCATCCCTTCCCCACAGGAAGGACTTCCCATGACGATTCCCATCCTTACCCCCACTACCCCCATACTCACTAACCCCCCTGCTATAGCTGGGGGCAGAAGGAAGAAGAAGGAGCCCACCACTCCACTTCCTCCACGCATCCCACCACCTTGCGCACTATGTGAGAAAGAGGGCCACCAAGCCAACAATTGCCCATCCCTACCTGAATTACAGAATTTGATCCCCCTCAATCAAACTCCCACAACACTCGCCACTACTGCTAGTCCCACTACTACCACCAAACCTTCCAGTAGTAAAGGGTTGAGGACCAAATATGCTTGTGCTATATGTTCAGAGTATGGCCATTACACTCACCATTGCCCAACACTGCCGCACTTTCGGCAGACATTAGCAGTCGTACGCCAGAACTTCCAAAACAACCCACGCCCTGCTACGTCCTCTTCAAATATCACTGACATTCGTTATCACCACTTCAGTCAATGAACGTATGATATGCCCTTGCTCTCTCTGCGATTCATTAACTCATTTGACATACCAGTGTCCTATGATCCTTACATACAGGCAACGTCAATTGGCCCTGCGTCATCAACCCGCAGAAGCGATAATTGACCTTACTTCATCACTCGAGGATATTCATGTCATTTCTCCCAAGCCCGAGGCACTCCCAACGCCTCCATGGTTCTTAAATGACGTCTTTGAGGATTTACCCCACAACCCCCCCAACTCTCCGGCTCATTCCCCTATGGAGACTCTCCATCCAACCACCACAGGTACTCCTCAGTACTTCAATATATGGTTTATGTCAAGTAAACCCTTCACATATCCTAACATTGTTCCCCCTACTTCTTCATCAGGGGGCAATCACACTGTCACTAAGATCACTCCTCACGACCCCTTGTATTCCCAGCATTTTCTATGTGACGAGGAAATACTCGAAGAGATGAACCGCCCAGACTCTCCCTGGGATGCGCTACATCATCGTGCCCTCTTATCTCCACAGGAAGCCCCCATGCCTCCTAACCACAACCCCATTTACGCAGTCGAAACCAAAGATTTTATCCCATCCGGGCCTATCGATTGGTTCAACAATCCCATTCCTGCCCCTAACACTTTTGAAGAAGGTAATATGGCCAACATTTCCCCCACCATCAAAATCGACATTTCCATCGAAAATGACATTGTCGAAGAAATCATCATAGGAGCTGCTTGCACTCCTCAGGAAATCGCCGCATATAAAGCACTCTTCCAAGAATATAGGGACATTTTTTCCTGGTCATACATAAAAATGTCTGGCCTCGACCCATCTATTGTCGAGCATCGCATCGACACCTGGCCTGACATCACACCAGTTCGCCAGAAACAACGACCGTTACACCCATCCAAAGCCGCGGCTATCAAAGCCGAAATTGACAAATTACGTACGGCCGGGTTTATTTATGCCATCACTTACACTTCATGGGTTTCCAACCCTGTACCCATCGATAAAAAACAGGGCACTATCCGCGTTTGCACATATTTTCACGATCTCAATAACGCATGTCCCAAAGACAACTTTCCAACGCCTTTCATCGATCAAATTATCGACGACTGCGCCGACCACGAAGCTCTCTCCTTTATGGACGGATTCTCTGGCTATAACCAAATTCAAATCCACCCAGTCGATCAATATAAAACCACGTTCATTACCCCATGGGGTACTTTTTCATATCGTGTCATGCCTTTCAGCTTAAAAAACATCGGCGCAACCTTTCAGCGGGCAATGGCATACACCTTTCATGATCTGGCCAAAATCATCCTCGCCTACTTGGACGACCTCACAGCTTGGTCCAAGAAATGCACCCAGCATCTCGATGATTTACGAATCATCTTTCAACGATGTCGCCAATACAACATTCACTTGAATCCCATCAAATGCGTGTTTTGCGTCACCGTAGGGCGTCTCCTCAGTTTTATCGTTTCCCAAAGAGGTATTACCATAGACCCCCTCAAAGTCAAAGCTATCACCGAAATTCCACCTCCTCAGAATTTACGACAACTTCAAAGTCTACAGGGCAAAGCTAACTTTCTTAGGCACTTTGTTCCTGATTACATCGTACGTGCACATAGTTTCCTCCACTTACTACGTCATGACATCCCTTTTCATTGGGATGACTATGCCCAACAGTCATTTGACGATCTTAAAGCAGCACTTTCAAATGCACATTTAATTAGTTCACCTGACTATAATCGTGACTACATCCTCTACGTATCAGCATCACCTGTATCAGTAGTCAGCGTCCTTTTCCATCTCGGAGATGACAATCGTGAACATGTCATTTACTACGTTAGTAAGAACCTCTCAGGACCACCCTTGAAGTACAAACATGAAGAGAAACTTGCTCTTGCAGTTGTCCTCGCAGTCCAGAAACTGCGCCATTACATTTTGCTTCGCACCACAAAGGTCGTTGCATATTCCAACCCTATGCAGTACCTGCTCAGCCGTCGACAAGTTAACGGTAAATTTGCTCGATGGATCATTATCCTTCACGAGTAAGACCTCGAGTTTTCAACACCTAAGAGTAAGAAGGCCCTCGTTCTTGCTAAACTTGTCATGGCCCTTCCCTCTGACACCACTAGTGCCCCCGTCAACACCAACTTTCCTGACGAACATATCTTTTACATCACCTTAGATGATCCTTGGTACGACGACCTTCTCTTCTACCTACGAACTAAAAATTTTGGTAACCACCTATCATGAGATGATCTTCAGCGTATTCACCATCAGGCCCCCCACTATCTCCTCATCGGCGACATCCTATACCGGCGAGGCGTTGACACCATTCTTCATCGGTGCCTGACTATTGACAAGGATGACAGAGTATTAAACGAATGCCACAGCGGCGCATGTGGGGGCCATCTTTCAGGTATATCCACTGCTCAAAAGATTATCTGAGCCGATTATTTTTTGCCAACCCTGTTTCATTATTGCATTCATGCCGTGAAACAATGTGAGCAATGTCATCTCTATGCCAACAAAGCCCGAGCTCTCCCCGCTCTTCTTCACCCTATCATTACTGCGGGCCCTTTTTGTAAATGGGGCATCGACTTTATGACTTGCAATCCAGCCTCCAGAAATGGTCACAAATACATCGTTGTCGTCGTTGACTACTTCACCAACTGGGCCGAAGCTATGCACACTTTCAACAACACCACTAACACTGCAGCGTGTTTTTTCTTCAATCACGTCATATCCCATTTTGGAGTACCACTCCAACTTGTTTTTGACCATGGGAAACACTTCGAGAATGAGATCTTTGTCGAACTCTCATCTCGGTTAGGCTTCTCTCACGAGTTTTCCTCACCATATTATCCTCAGTCAAATGGACAGGTCGAGGCAGTGAACAAAGTCCTCAAGACCATGTTACAGCGCACGGTTAATAAACATAAAACCAATTGGCATAATATGTTATTTTCTACGCTATGGGCTTATCAAACGACAGTAAATACCGCTATTGGTTTCACGCCATTCCATTTAGTCCATGCGGTTGAGGCAACTCTTCCCATTGAGTGCGAAATACCCACCTTACGCACCACAATTGAGCTATTACCTGACACTGCTCCAATGGAGCAGTGCTTGCTGAACTTGGAGTCACTGGATGAAGATCACCGATCTTCATAACAGAACAATGAGGCAGCTAAAAAATGATCCAAATCTACCTTTGATCGCCATGTCAACCTTCGATCATTCCACGAAGGCAACCTCGTCCTGGCCTATGATATCGCTCATGATACCTTTGGCCATGGAAAATTCAAATCACTTTGGCATGGCCCTTACATCATCCAACATTGCCTCACCAAAGGCACATACATCCTGGCCTCCCCCGAAGGCCTCTCTCTCAAGGAACCCATCAATGGGTTATACCTCAAGAAATTTTATGCTTAGAAGTAGTCATTCTACTTTAGGTTATTTCTTCTTTTTTTAGTGTTTTTTAATATTTTCCTCCTACCCCTTCGTCTAAAAACTATCCTTTGTGCTATTGACAGATGCTTCCTCCACTAGCCTACCACATTGGTTATGCTGACGGTGCCAACCGTTGGATGCAAAATCTCGCTTCAGCTGCTTGGGCTCTATACACCCCCTCACATGAAATGCTACATTCCAGCGGCATATGTTTGGGGCCAACAACCAACAACCAAGCCAAATACACTTCGGCCATTGGCCTCCTGGCCGACGCCCAGCATCATCATATTCGTCACCTCAGCGTCTTCCTCGACTCTCAACTAGTCTTTCTCCAGCTCAACAATGTGTACCGCATACGCGATCCGTGCCTCTTTCGAAAATACCTGTAGGTTAGACTGTTATCTCGACATTTTGATTCCATTACATTTACACATATTCCAATACAATTGAATCAAACAACAGATCTAATAGCTAACATGGTGTTAGATTGGCATATATCACATCAAGCTACACATACCTAAACATCTCATAAATCCTGTCACAACATATAGATAGAATAGACATCATCATCATCATCAACAAAAACACATGTAGACAACATCAGGATATCAAAATAAGTATACTCATATATATATAAAGGCCCATCAGGCCATCCTCATGTTTACATACAAAAATACATGTGCCCACAGGCCAGCACAACACCTCGGTACAAAAATCGGCTCACCAGCCTATATACAACCAAAAAGATATACATCATACATCAGTCATGGTGCCTCTATCACACCACCACCTGCTCCTCCCTCGGGAGGAGGTGGTGGCCCACCACCACCTACCCCTTGGGCGCGCCTTAAATTCCCCCTTCCACGCATCCATGCATGTATGTTCGGTTTATAGGCGCGCACGTATGCGCACCTTTCACCGAATCACCCGTGCATGTGGGCCCCACACCCCCTAAAAAACCCCTAAATACCCCTGTACGCCCCCCCGTACACACCCTGCCCAAAAATTGAAACCCTATTTCTATGCAGGATGATCAGACCACTAACCTGATACTCGCAGAACGTCGATCGGATGCCTCGTCCTCCCCGAATCTCAAAATCTCCTCTGAAATCTGCTCGTCAAGTCACTGTTGCAGCAGGTACAAATGAGGTGGCAATCTGGGCCCTACAGCTATATATAGGCCTTTTGCCAAACTTCCACTCACCATTCCGAGAGCCCAAGGTGTCCATTTTTCAAACCATCTTCAGCCACGGGATCGGCATCCCGCCACCTACATCATAGCTGTCCCTGGGTCACTTTTCATCCCGAGCCCCCGGGGCACCTTTTTTTCATATCCTGGTCAGGTACGCACACGCATTATCACATTTGTCAAATACATGCTAATATCTTTGATTCTCTTCAGATATTTTTCACTTTGGGTATTTGGTTGTTATGTGCGCAGGTACTTGCTCATCGGTCATCGACATCATCCCTTTAGGTATATATTCTGCACTAGCATGTAGTCTCTCCCGCTGTATTGGATTTACATTTCCAGTCACACCCACTGATATTGGCCTTTAGGATCTTCATTCCCGGCTCTGCAGTACCCACACCTTCATTTGCATCTTCGGTATTGTTACCTGGTAGCATTCTTACCCACATGAGTTATCCCATTCATAGCACCTTTTGGCACTTTTTGACACTCATGTTGTTCTTCATTACTCTTTAGGGATGGGAGTCCCGATAGTCTTTCATCATGTCGTGAATCAGCCACATACTCCGTCTCCTCATTTTTCTAGCTTTCCCACCTGGACTCCCAGATTATCTCTTTACGGTTCTATTCTTTTTTACCTGCACCTCCATAGTATCATGAACCCTCCATTTCATCCACAATCTGTTTCCCCATCTGCGAACCTATCCTCATTTCGCCTACCTCATACAGAAACTCACTAATGGGGCCCCCACCCTTCATCAGTTTTCCAAGAAAGTTTTGCCCTCCCTGGGGCACTCATTTCACACTGGGGCACTCATTTCTGTATTTGTACATTTCTCCCCAAATTATTCATTATTTATTGTACAAACGCCTTTATTTCCAGTCATTACATTTTCTTTTGTCGTCACCGTTGGCGACTGACTTCCTTTGGGCCACATGCAACCCATGTCACCCTTGGTTGGCGTTTTACTTATCATCTATCCTTGTTGGCATCGTCCATATCTTCAGAATACTCCACAGGTCATTTACCTCTACCCTCTAAATTTGTTCGCCTTGTTCCACCTCTGGCACAACTTATCACCGGTCTTGTCATCCCCCTAACACTCGACCTTGTTACGCGGTTGCGGACACTTTTTATCTCATACATCCTCCAACCAAGGGCAGTCTTGAGTCCTCCCACGTCTTGACTTCATCCATGTACCTCTACCACTTCCTCACATCAGTAGATTCCATGAAGCCCTTTGCTTCTAGGAGTCGCGTCCCCCTTTTGTCGACATCAACACAATTTTTCGGAAGGGTGACAGTATCTTTATTCTCATTCGCTATTCAATGAGAGATCTCGAACGGCACAGGGTGAAACACCATTGCTCCCTGCCATCGTTGGCCCTTATAACATTTGACGCTGACACTTTTTCATGTTACGGTGGGTCTTACTTTGCGACTATTGCAGTTATTTTTATCATTGGTCGAAGACCTCTGAACTTGGTAGGGCCATCAATACCCTCATCATCGTCGTTGATTCTTACCGCGATCATTGCCTATTATTCAGAGTATGTTTCTTTACAGAATTGTCTTCTGTCTTTATCATTACCGCCCCCGAGGGCACTGCAGTTTTCTACACCAACACTTCAGTCATCTTTTTTCAGAGTTACATAACATGAGCATGGGGCATGCCCGCCTCGTTTGTACACAGTTTTCTATTTTTCTGCACAACTCTCAGAAGGTCGGGTCCTACCGGTTCCTTTTTTCTCCAACGGATCGCTCTACATGATCCCACTATTTCTCTCCCTTACAACAACATTCTCAGTAGAAGAAACATTGATGGATTTTGGCTATACATATGCTCCTAACCTCATCCATCAGGGGGCATCTGTTATCACTGAAATTTCGTCCGCACATGGCAACAAGAACTCAACATCGTCAAACAATAATGAAGTCATTCATGGCACTGAATTAATTTCACAGCATTCCAAAAAGGTCAAAAACTATACAAAATAACCAAAGATTGAAGAGCGCTTTACAGAATCTGGGTGCGCGTGCACATGCACGAAACAGGAACGTACCATGCGCGCATACGTGCACGATGCGCGGCTGTTGGTGAAAAAACCCGCGCACCTGCTAAACGACGCATTTATTGAAATTGGTCGACCTCCCAACCACTTATGGATCAGCTCCCAAGCCGATTTGACCCTCAAATCTGAGCTAAATCTGCATGGTAGGCTGGTCAAAGACCTAATAAATCCCTAAAGAGCCTATTTTCACACTACAAAGGAGTTACATAATCACCCAATGCAATGCTATAAAAAGCCATGAAGAAACCTCATTTTCTCAAGGAATTTCATGTAATGTTATGCTGCCTAGATTGTTTTAAGGACTCAATCCTTGACAAGACCACTTTGGCACCATTTCATTG
>SNQJ01S0006877.1:19924-63209 GCA_010110895.2 Picea sitchensis | reverse complement strand
TTTTCTTATTGTAAGGAGAGCAAGTTTGTGAGGGTCCAAGAGCCTTCCTTTGGAGGAAGAAGGGACTCATAGTCCCCTTTCTTCATTGTGCTTTGATTTCATCAATAGATCAGCCTAAAAACATTGGTGATATTGGTCTTTTGTGTTTTTTTATTTCAATATCCATATTCTTATAATTTTAGTTTGTTTTAGTTTAATTCTTGCTTATAGTTTTTTTATTTTCTTTCTCTAACTCTTTCCTCTACATCTGTCATGCTCAGCAAGACCCAACTGGGCATGTAAGCACCTCTCATTTTCTCACCAAGGTGACGAAGAGGGTGCAAACACCCTCCATGGATCTCAAGTCAAAATATCATGGAAAATGAAAACCACGTCTAATAAACAAGGCACCTAAACATGTGCATCAAAACTACCTCATCAAATTAAACAAATGCTCCCATACCCTATACAATTTACCAAGTTTAGGTAAGGGAATGGTGTCATAAAAGTTTTATTGGGTAGACCAAAAACCTCAAGTAGGGGATGCTCCCAAGGATTCCCCTTCGAGGTCATGTAGTGGATGATGAGGTGGATAGGGGGGTAAAATTCATAGGTCAATAAGTTTCATGACATACAAAGGATTGTATTATCTCATTTATGGGTGCCTTTGCAGGGGGTGTATTGCACCTTCTTCCTAAATGAAACCTTTTTCCAAGCCCATTTATTTCCATTTATTAATTCATTAATGATCCAAACACATGTGCACTCCCAATAGTGAATTGATTAGCTTGGTGGGAAGTAACACAAAGTCACTTGAAATAAGAAGTCCATAAAGTGTCACAGGGTTAACCATGTAAAGATTTATAACACACTTGTGTTATTCTTATATTCAAGCAGGATATTTATTATGTGTTTGATATTTTGTAGGTATTCAATTATTTTAAAAGAATAAGTTAATTTTTCTCATTACCTGTCTAGGTGAGCATCTAGAAGGTTTATATTTTATTCTCTTATCTTTTGCGAGTAACCATCCCTTTGGGCCTTCAACCCCTTCTTCCCATGAAATGAGGTACATGCCCTTCTTGGGCCACTAAAGTCAAAGGGCCTAGAAGAGGGAAATATGATTGGAATGAAATGAATGGAAAGTGGTAAGTATTGTTAGGAATCGTATGATAACCCCTCAAGGGATCCCCAGTTGCAACCCTTCCCCAAAATTTTTCCACTTTCTAGGTAGTCAATGACACTCGCCAATGTGAAATAGGTTCAAAAGAATAATTTCCAAGTAGGCATTCTATAAATCAAAAACAATTTAAATACAACATGCTCAAATGCCTCAAATATTAGGGTGATTACCTGCCATAATACTTGACTTGTACTACATGGAGAAAGACCCATGTTCCTTCTACAATATATCTGGTGTGGTGGATGTGTTGACGGTGGATCTAAACTGTGGTGACAGAGCAAGATTCCATATGTGCAAGTGGAAACTACTAATGATGTGGTCTCTAGACACTCCATATATGCAACATGAGCGCCTCAAGACATGATCTCCTTAGTTATCCCACAAAATGGGGATAACATATGTCTCCTACTTGGGTACATGTGCTCATCGTATAGTGCATGAGAACCGCAACATCTCCTGATAAAAAATTTCCTACACTGAAACAAAAAAAATTAAAATATAGGGTGGTTCTATCACCCTTTGTCCATATACATCAAAACCAAAAAATCAAAACTAATCTAGAAAAGAAAATTTTAGCATTTTTTCAAAAATTTCTAAACTAAGCATGAAATCAATATGCAAGTAGAGAAAAATGAAATTTGAAATGCATCTAAACTAACATGATCAATCAAGGTGCAAATTCAAGGAAAGAAAGATGACCTACCTACTTACCTAGGACATGGGCCCTGAAGAAGTCATGTGATCTGAACATAAGGTCAGAGAAGAGATCCATCCACTGGTAATGGCATATTTATCCCATTGAAAGCTATCAAATAATACTTTTCTTTATCAGACTTCTTCTTGACGATGTAAGGGCCAAGCCATGATTTATCATCCATCTAGTCATACTTGGGATTTCCCTTCTTCTTTGTCCCACATGAGTGCAAGAATTCCTTCACTGTAATTGATGTAAGGTATATTCTCAATGTATGGATAAGAAGGAGGTTTTTCATTGACTTCCCTTTTGACAACTTATTCATGTTCTTTTTCTTCTTTCTTCAATATTTGGATAGACCTTGGCTCTTTCCCTTGAAATTTTGCAAGTTTTTCTTTGTGTGCATTTTTCCTTGGGAGGAGCATGTATATGGAGTCATCCTGCATGAATGGAAAGTCTTTTGGATCATACTCAATGGTGTCTAGGACTTCATCAAACTCATCTTCACTTTTGTAGTCAGGACCATTGGGATTAGTCACATGCTTGTCAACTCTCTCTCGACTGTATAATACCTCAAAAATTCCATCTCCCATGTGGATATGTGCATGGGTAAGGTCCATTCTAAGGAAACCCCCAAAGGAAGTAGACCAACTTCTTGATAAGAGAATCCCCTAAGCATATGGAACATAAATCACCACTATGTTCATGAGGAGGCTGATATGTGGAAAATCAATAAAAAAGACCTCAACATCCTCACATAACCTATAAACATTAACCCTTTTAGAATCAATTCCACATACTTTTCCATAGGTTTGGGTTGTATTCAAACCAATTTTTTCCATCACATTCAATGAAATGACATTCGTAGAAGCCCCAGAATACAACATATAATTATTCAAGGAAAGGCCATTTATGCCTAATGAAAGATATAAGGGAGGACTATTTTGATTTTTCCAATCAAGATACATAGTTTTAAAAATGATTGGAGGGTCTTACTTCTCAGTCAGTACCTCTAATAACTTAAATATTTCCCTCCTTACAAAATGGATATTTCACATCTCTATCACCAGGACTGTCATATTCAGTTTTCCAAACATGGATGCAACATCTATATTCAACGAAATCTCATCCGTGGAAGTTGGATTAGGAATAAACTCATGTATTAGAGGTGGAGGTGGTGGGACCACCTTCTTTTCTGATGGAGGGGATGAAGTTTTATTTCTTCTAGTGTAGGTCAAATATTACCTCTTCCTTAATTGCTTCTTTTGATCATCTGTCACTTGATTCAAGGCCCAGATTCTCCCCTCTATTTCCCCATGTCTTCTAGCTTCATTGATTTGTTCCTGTGTGACTTATTCATCTTGGAAACTACATATCATATTCGTGAAATTCATAATGTCGGAAGAATACTCATCTCATCAAGGACACTCATTTTCTTTGTGATTCTCTTGGCATGGAAGATACCAAGTTTCTTGTTCTGTGTCAACCATCCCAACTGGTTTCAAAGTTTCAAGGACCTTTGCCTCTTGTTTAGGCCTTGTCTGGTAAATTAAGGTCTAGAGGAAAAATGATTTATCTCAATAGTAGTCAAACAACCCATGATCTGATTTTGTGCTTGGACAAATTGAGTACTCATCTGATCTATCTTTTGATTCAAGAGGGAAATCAGATCAGTATCACTAATATTGGAAGTCACAGTCTTTGCTTCTACCTTGAAAAGAGGATACTGAAAAGGATCTACATTCGAGTTAAGGATATTTTCTTCAATCTCAACACTATATTCTTTGGATTTTTCCAAATAAGTTGGATTCTTGTCCTTCAGAATAAAATGAAATTTCCCATCAAATGCATTCACATAAAGGACACGACCTACTACAGCTGTAGGATGCAAATCTATCAGAATCTGACTGTATAACCTGTCAAATTTGGTATCAATTTTACTCACTGTCTCGTTCTGATTTTTCTTTATCTGATTGAATTAAGCTACAACCATCCCACTATCTTTCTTCATTGTCCATCTACTCTTAAATAATTTGTAAAAATATTCATAGGATGTGATGTGATTATCCAGAAGGCCTATGAACCATCTGAGAGATTCTTCAGTCAATGATGAAGTCAATGATGAAGCCAATAGCTTTCCAAAGTGTCATTAGGGTTCGGAAGAGGATTCAAAATCCTCCCCAACAATGGTGCGAAAATGTTATAGCACAAGTTGTAGGTTGGGAAAATCCCAACCCCACCACCAAATTGTGAAAATTTTGAGAAAACCTACCCATTTTCACCTTAGGAAAGTATTCTCGTCACTTTATAGATGATAGAATCACATCAAGGGGGGAATCTTGGTGACCTTGGGGGGAATGAGATGGAAAGTGAAGAAATGAAAGAAGGTCCCCATATAGGTCAAAATAGAATATTTGTAAAGTCTTGGGAAAGTGTCTCAGTGGTATCCAATGGTTTCCAAGAGATAAGAAAAACTGCAAAGAATTTTGTACATGCCCGATACACAAGAACATGTCGAACATATATGTATAATGTTAGGTGGAAAATCAAGTTAAGCTTGTTGTACCTACTTGCAGCAGTAAAAAATAATGTATATCAGCGAGAGGATAAGTATTAAATTTGATAAATAATTGCTAAAATTCCAACAAATGATGCAAGAGATAAGTTAGATAAATACTAGTGATACTCAAGAATGAAAGCACAAGACTTTGTTGGTGCAATTATATGTTCAATATATTGCAATCATTTAATATGTCAATTCATTTTCGTAATCAATAGATTTGATGCACTATATGTGTTGATAACAAATAAATTCCTATGTCTAGTGAGTATAGCCTATATAAGAAAACATTTTAAAACTAAATACTTTGTTTTCACACCTTTCAAATAACACTCTCCACAAAGTTCAAAAATCAAAAATCAAAAACTCATTAATAAGCACATGATGTAAAGTTCTTTCTTAGGTGATGGATTTGTTCATTACTAGATCATGAAAGGGAAAGATGAAATTTGACTTGATCTCCTAGAGAAACTAAACTAACAACAATTATCACTCTACATATTCTTCAGAGAAAAACTCATTCAAGCCTAAAATAAATATCAGGCAGAGTAAAGCACTATGTTATAGGTGCATGTAGGGTGAGAGATGGAGGTCTTGATTGTGCTTGTTTTTTAAATATGTAGTCTAATAAATTTTGAAGAAAACTCTCTAATTTAGGTGGAATACTCCATTATAGGCACATGTATGGTGAAATATGGAGATCCAACCCATCCCTAAATTTGAAAAATGAAAACAAACACTACAACATTTAGTCTAGACAGACACTAAAGCATTTAATCAAATTATTGTTCTCATATACTCTCACAAAGATGACAAGTAATTAATCGTAAATCATTGCACTTAGAAATCACACACAAAACTCTCACTCACTCAAAATTATCACACATCTATATTGTATGCTATCAATCATGTCACTGATATATAACATGAATAAAGTTAGATGTTGTGATAAAATATAGAATTAATCTATCCACAATAAGAAAACCATAATTATATTCATAACAGACTACAAATAATCTTACCTTGGTTGGGTTGGTGGGCCCTTTTCGTACCGATAAGGTAGATGTTAAAAGAAACTTACAAAAGAGAATATTTGGACACACACATAGAATCCATGAACTACAATTATATCATTAATGTTGGTGTAAATATATACCATCTATTCACAACACTTAATTGTCAACCCAAGGAGGTAGACTTAGAGGAACCAACACTGTATGTGTAGGGTTGAAGAGAGAGTTTATAAAAAATGTAAATCTACTTCCTAAATTCATAAAAGAAACTGCGGAAATAATTTATGCTAATCTGCCATGTTCTGTACTCGTTCTGCACTAATCCTGCACTAGTTCTGCACTAATCACAAAATGTGTTCCGAGCATATAAAAGATCTAATGAACATTGATGGTTGAAAATAATGTTTTAATTATGCTACTTATCACTCCATAATCACTCAATAAATTCTATTGAAATGAAATGAAAACCTCTACTGAAGTCGAATGAAACCTTTCTATTTAATGAGATATCCAAAATAGTTTCTGAATTCAAAACTGCTACTTCTACTCTATTAAATCAATGGGCAATTTGAAAAATGGAAACTGAAATCAAACTCTTGTTGAAAGATAATACTTTAAATATCAAGCCTCTAATAAACTAGAAACTATACTAAACATAACACTTCCAGCTCTGTCTCGAAAGAAGGGGGCCATGCCTTCTTCATCAACAGGCCGATTCTTCAAATATCTTGCTTCAAATTTATAGAGACAAAAAACTTCATAAAAGAACAACTTTGAATTTTATTGAAAAGAAAGAATACAATTTTTGTAAATCTACTCTCTACTACATTACTCTACATACTATTAAGCTTCCCCATCCCCCCATATCTACGCTCGAGAATTCCATATCTTATATAGAATTTTGAATTAGTTACAATCCCATTTCAATTTCATGCTCTGTGCCTTTGAATAAGCAATACATTGATTACATATGACATTTGGATAAGGATTTGAGAGCACCAACGCTTGAAGGGAATGAACACGTTTCCTAGAAATCTCTCCTTGAATCGGTTGAAATAGTTATGTTTCATAATTATTCAACACTTGGGCAATCCACTTGGCACTTGGCATTCTTGGAAAAACGCCATAACCACAAAATCTGGGTTTTACCCATTTAGAAAAACGAGAATATATCCCAAACCGCTAAGAATTTTTGGAAACTATCTGCGTGGGAACCAATTTGGACCCTTTTGCACAAAACCCAGATCTTAGTTTTTCAATATTCAACTTAATCACCTTGAAATTTGTGCCCAAATTTGACTGTGTGGGAAGTGACAAGAATTGACAGAAATATCTGACTATGAGCTGGAATTATACTGTCACTGAAATTGGGGTCCATGTAGATTGTTGTAGATTGTGATATTTGAGAAAGTAGCGATTGTGTTTAGAGAGCATGCTTGTATTTTTTAATTCCCATACTTCGTGCCCCTTTTCTGTTGATGAATCATAATTGATTGATGAGTTGGTGCGCCAATCACTCCAAGGCTTGTATCATGTTTTGCTGGCAGTCGGATTCAATGAATTGATAAGCCGATGCACCATCAAGGAATCCAGAGATCCTTTGTGCCATGTCTCACAAATCAGGAAAACGCAGAGTTTAACACATGCTTCCATGTACTCCATATATGAAACTGTTCAGAGTCTGATGCCACGCACTTAAAGAAGAACTTAATATATTGCATACATGATCTGAAATGCATGTTGTTAGAGTTGGTGGTGATAGCACTAGGTAAATAGATACATTTTACTGTAATAATGTGGTAATAATACCAGAAGAGTGTTGAAGCATTGGATCAAGACTTTGCAAGAATTCCTTAAGCAAAAGACTTCATAAGTATGAAAATTTTAATCAATTCATTCCTAGAAGAATCCAAGAATCTGCAAGAAAATGTATTAAATCACAAGCCCAACAATTACTTTAGAAAACATCGGTACAATCAACAGTCTTCAAGAATCAATCTTACAGCATAACAATGCTTAATTCTATCTCTATATATGTCTATCATCTACATGGCTCTCTCTTTAAAGAGAAACATCTGTTACAATCAAATTCTGTAGATAACGCCAAATATTTTTATAGATATTACAATTGGTTGATGTATCAATTTTCAAGGGAATGATTTCATCCTCATGACATGAAGTGCATGAGTGATGAAATGTATCGAGGTCTTCAATGAACAAATAATTTTCAAGCCAACAAATTCCTAGGACCCATCAAGAAAAACCTTGTTCAAACACCCAAGCCTGCAAATATGGAACAGGTACTAGACGCGCACAGTTGGAGAAAAAGACTAGTATGAGACGCACACAGTCGCATAAATCAGTATCAGACACACATAGTCATATAAATCGGTATCGGACTAACATGAGAATAGGTATTGGAAGAACTTGACATTGGTACTGGATGATCACAAAGATAGGTACCGGATGAGCACAAAAGAAGGTATTGGATGAGCGCAAAGATAGGTACCAGACAAGTTGAGTATCAGATAGACGTTGAAACAGGTATCGGAAGATTAGAAGTAATTTTCATTAGATATGTGTAGATCATTCAAATTAATTAGAGATATTTAAACATCAATTATTCAATCCAAATCATTAATAAATCTCATAAATCATGATTAAACATAAGTTACCTCATATGTACACAATAATTGCTAAAGGACATGTATGTTGAGGAAAATAAGAAGAGAGTGCATATGTATTAGGAAAAATTGGTCAGGATATGGGACAATATAAGGTAATTGGAGGTGACAAAAAGGAGGTTCAACATTTCCCCCATGCCCAAGTCATTGCATGTCCTCATGCAAAAATTGTTGAATCGGTCCTCAAAATTGCAAAACTGGTGTAATCCTCCACCTTGCTTGAACATTAACTGTCTGGTTTTGAGATATCCAACCTTGAAGCCTCATCCTTAAGCTCCCTCTTAATAACTTGTGTATATTGTATTAGACACATAATGTTTTTGATCTTGGAAGAGACCTCATCATGCTCATCCTTTATCCTTTGGTTATTCTCCTTCAGCTATGTATTTTCTTTTTTTATGTTCCTATCCAAAAATTTATACTCCTCCACTTCTTGCTTCAACTCTTCATTATGTTTTGTAATATTTTTTACTTTCAATACCAACTGATGTTTGGTCAGAGGATTGACCAGTTCATGTGATACTTTCTCATTTATCTCCTCCTTGGCTTCAACTTCCCTCCTTAAATCCTTTAGTTCTCTCTGTCACTAATTCCTCTGCTTCACTAATAGTTGTCACATATATTTCTTCTTGCTCTGGTGAGGTTGGAATGTCCAATGGATCCTCTACAAAAGAAGGAACGTGAGGAATTTTCACGTGTTTAGCCATGCTTCGAGTGGTTCTTCATACTGGACCTGATACTTTCTCGGGTGTGATAATAGGAATAGAAATTTCATCCTTAAACAATCTCCTCTTCTTCATTTTAGGCTTAGAGATGGGTACTGGACTTTGTTTTTCTTGTGTACCCCTTGTCTTTTTTGCCAGGAGACTTAGATGTAGGGGATGAAACTTGTTCCTATGGTGTAATCCTTGTCTTTCTTCAAGGGGATTTGGATGTAGGGAATGAAACATGCTCCTCTGGTGTACTACTTGTCTTTCTACTAGGACTGTGCTATAGTACTCCCCTCATTGACTCTAAATTTCTTCTTTAGTTTGACTCTCAATTCATGGGTCTTTTCTACTTCTCCAACCTTCTCTTTAGGTACATCAACAATTACTTCTAGAATATTCTCTGCAACTTCTCCAACCTGCTCCTAAGGTATTTCAATAATTACTTCGGGGGAATTTCGTGTAATTTCTCCATCATCACGGCCAGACCTTCGTTTCTTCCTCTTTTTCTCACTAATTTGTGTTTTACTTTTAGTGGATAGGTCTAGACGAATTTTCTTGGTTTTGAATGACCGTTCCACCACAGGTGCAGGTTGTTCACTTAACACTACTATATTTCCTTTGTCCAATTTTCTTATAGATTTTGGTGAGCTAGGGCCAACAATATCTACTTCACTACTGGATTTCTCACTTTTATTTCTATTGTCTCCCTTCTTCCTATCTGACCCTTTACTATGTTCCTCTGTTATATTTCCTTCTACAGAATTATAAACTTCTTGAGAAAAACAATTGTGAGGATTTTCTTCCAACTATTGTCTCATTTTCTCAACTCATGAACAACTAATAGTTTCATCAGCCCATGGCAATAAAGACCAGTTTCAGGCTTCTTAGAGGTAGAATTAACCCCTCTTACCATCTTGTTCAGACTCATCCAAAGAAAATGGGAAAGTCTATTTGTGGTCCTCCTTCAAAATGCAATAAAATCCTTAAATGATAAAGAAATTTACTGCATACCTCCCTTCACAAGTTAAAAAATTATGCAAGAAGAAAAAAAAAATTCAATATTCTTCTTTGATCCAGCTTCTGGAGATACCTTTCATCCAATCTAGGTCCAGGTGCTCAAGCTTCAAAAGTTTTTGACATAAGCTCCTGTCAATGATGATTCCTTTGAAATACTTCTCTCCAGTAGAAGGAAACTCTGTCGCTTCTGTTATGGTGGCTTCAGTGATCGTGAGTTTTAGTTCCCCCAACTGGATGCTCTCTCCATCATAACTCTGGGTGAAGGCGTGAGATACCCCCTCATGATGTCCTCTGAATTTTTCTAAGAAGGAAATCAAGACAAATTTTTATTTCCATGCTTGATACTCCTATGTTTCTCTGTACATATGGAACACGGGTTTGTGCCTTTCAACCCCCATTCCAACTTAAAAGACAGGTCTCAAAACAAGTATGGGAAACAGAATTCGAGCAAGGGTTTGGTATTGGATGCAAAATTACAAGAAAAGGGTGATGGATGCATAGTAACAAGATAGTAGGAGCGAATAGAGTAGTGTTGTATAGTAGGAAGAGGGTAATTAATGCTCATCTGGATGGAGAAGCCATCCAAAAGAGCGTTTATAATGAAAATGAGAAGACAATGCTAAATTATTTGAAATGATAACGAGGTAAGGAAGGAGTCAGAAATCATGCCAAGGTATCATGTTTATGGATAAGGTGATGATCATACCCAGAAGTAATGTCAAATCCCATTCTTACTAGTTTCCTTAATGATTGCAATGAATGTGGGTGATGTGACCGAAATTCACCATTGGGTAGCATTCGACATCGTAGTTTTAAAACAATGTGAGGTTATAGAAGGTGGCATAATCATAGTTTTTTCATCATACGAATGGAATTTTTTAACAAGAGATTCCAAATTGGATGATCACTTCATGAAGAGATTTGTGTACATCATAAATGATTTTGAAAACAGGGGAAATCATGAAGACTTTAGAAGATAAGGATATGGAGATTTAATAACTTAAGATGACAAAGGGTATGAGAATAACCATATGTTTAACAAAAAATTCATGTGATTCTTAATAAAAAGGAATAAACATTGAGTCCATCCCTCTATTACCTAAAATTTATTTGATCAAATAAAGAAATATCAAATGTAGAACAATGTTACCCAAATTCCATCATCAATACCGGATCAAAAAATTAGTACCGGATCAACACAAAAGATGGTTTTAGTACCAAACCAGAACAGAGAATCGATTTAGTACCAGACCAACACAGAGAATATTTTCCAATATTGGATGAACTCAGAGACCAGTTTTAGTACCAGATGAAGCTTTGCCAAGATACCTAAAATATTGTAGTCTTTCTCTTTGTGTCTAAACATGTTTTGAGGGTCAAGTTGAAGTAGATGTTGGCACTCACTAATGTTTTATGTGAATTTTTTCTCCTGAATGACCATGTTGAAAAAGTTATAAACACCACACTAGTACAGGGATGTTGAAAGTGTAGCAGAAGTATCATAAAATGAGGAAAAATATCTAATGATTGGGCTCCTAGATTTGTAACAGGAAGGAAATTGTAGCTGGACATCCCCCTGTAGAGGTGAAAAAACTTCCTATATTTGGAACCAGACTAACCATTGCTTCTATTTCCACTTCCATTTTATTGGAAACAAAAACCTAAATACTATTGTCTTATGGATTTTTATCAAGCCCATGTCAGTTAATGCTCGTCGGTGCTTTCAATTTTTAGGAGTCTGAAAAACTTAAAGAAAAATCCATATATTGTCTTATGGATTTTTCTCAAGCCTAGATCAATTAATGCTCATCGGTGTTTTCAATTTTTACGAGTTTGAAAAAATTAAATAAAACTCCATATACTGTCCTATGGATTTTTCTCAAGCCCAAATCAGTTAATTCTCTCCATTGTTTTAAATTTTTAGGATTCTGAAAAACTTAAAGAAAACCCCATTAGGTTTCTTTCCCATGAGTAATCTACTAGGGTTGGGTAAAGGAATAAACTTACCCCTAGAAGATGTTCTCCTTATTTAATATCTATATGAGAACACAATCATCTTATGCTTTGGTTAGTAACACCAAAAATAACTATCTAACACACACCTATATACATATATGTACAAAGTTAAATGCAATCACACAACAAAAAATTGCAGTGGTGGTTCAACAATAGAAGAACTCCTCTTTCTTACCAATTGCATTTCAAAATTTTGAAGAATTTGTATGATAAAATCCTCTTTAGACGGAGGCTTATGATAAACTTTCAATCGATGCCCATTTACAACAAAGGAGGTATGATCTTCATCCATATTTTTTATCTTCACTGAACCATTATCACAAACTGTGTCTACTGTTGTAGGAAAATCTCCCTGCGGACAGGTAGATCACCTCTAAGAGCTTGACCTTAACCCTAGACAGAAAAATGCTTAACGTGGACACTGACTTCCTTTCAAATCTATCTAAACTAATACATGAGAAGGGAGGATAATATAAGTACCTATTTATCGATGTTTGTCCCTGCACGCTCCAATTTGCGCTCCAATCCTTTGCTCCTCGCTGAGTTCTGTAGACAAACAAGATACGACCACTTCCTACTCTATTGATATTAGCTTGAAAATAGACCTATCAATTGATGATAAATTCATGTAACATCAGACACAAACTAGAAAGAAACAGGCCAAGCGTGTCATATTAATGAGAATAACGACAGAGTGCTTACAATCGTAGATGTGAATGCGACAACTTCATCAAGTCCCCTTCGTCTAGCCCTTGCTCGAAAGATCCACAACCTGGTTGATAGCGGTTTCACTGATCACTTCTCCTTTGTCTGACTGTGTGTTTCCTATGAGATCATAGGTTTCATGCTAGCAATTCTTCCCCCTTCCACCATCATAGAGCTTGCTTATATAGGTTGAGAGGAGCTTAACCTCTTGAGTTATGTTTAGAACAAGTTGGGAACCTCCTCCTTAGATCAAGGATCTCTTGATGAAACAAAAAATTCGAGTGCAAATGCCTCCTAATCTCGAAAGATCCTTTCCTTATTCTCCTCACCGGGCTAACAACTGACCCAGATTAGGGAGCGCTCCTTCAAAAGGGGCATCAGAGCGCTAGAACGCTCCTAGAGAAGCTTAAGGGGAGTGCCAACACTTCAAAAGTGGGCAGTGCTCCTTCAGAGGGGTGAGGAAGCGTTATAACGCTCCCTAAGGCCTTATAGGGGAGCGCCAACACTCCTAACGCTATTTTAGGGGAGTGTTCACCCTCAAAACTCTTGATTGAAAGCCCTTTTTAGGTGTTAAGAGTTGTTTGACTCCAGTGAACCAGTTCTCCTTCCTCAAACCAAGTACATAAGATGTTTTAAGTGCCTCCTTAGTGTCGTCATTATGGCAACATGATTCAACAACATTTGTGACACTTGTAACCAACTTGCGACACTTGCGAAAGTTGTAAGGAAGTTGCGACACTTATGACAATTGAGAGGAATATGCGACACTTATCCAGTTGAGTAATTTTGATGTGTAACAGAATGCCCCCCAAAGTATGAAGTCAGAAGATGCGAACTAATGACTGAAATACTTTGTAGACATTCAAGCAAGGGTATAGACTCAGAGAACCTGACGGAAACTGCACACAAACATCCAACAAATATCATGACATATTTCAAAACCCAAGGCAGGCATACCTATGCTTGGGTGATCGAGACTTGTAAGATATGGCTGCCATAATATACACTGCGGATCCATAGTTGTATTGATAAAAAGGGTATAGCCACCGAAGATACAATGTGGATCTATACTTTGATGACTCGGACTGATCGTAGCCACGAAAGATACACAGTGGATCTACGAGATGACAAGACATAGCCACGACCAATACAAAGTGGATCTATGTAACAGTGTATGTGTTCCTTGTCCAATAAAAACTCCTTAGCAACCTAGGCAAAGCATATATCAAAGTGATTACTCAACCAAGGGTCTTCTTACCAATCCTAGTGTGATACGATTCTAAACATGTGAATAGATGTCTTGATGTCGAACATGGCAGAAACCACTTGATTACCGGTCAATGAGGTAAACCGTTAACAAGCACGAGGGAGATCACCATTAATTTCAATGATTCCCAAGGTATCTTAGTACATTCCATCGAACGTGAATAGATGAGCTGAGATCGAACATTTGTGGAATCATTCGATCAGAGGTCAATGATGTAAACCCACTGTCGAATGTGAGGAGGCCTGCCATTGAGGCATGCAGGTCCCAAAGTACTAACTTGTTTCTAAGTCTAATTCCCGGATAATGTGTTGAAGTCGACAGGAATAGACTCTTCGAGGGAGGGCCTTGATGTATCCCCCATCAACGACGCAAAACACATATAAAGATGTAATTGGTAGATCAAAAGAACATGGACTGACATGGGTTTTGAGACAAGATATTTGGGATGGTTGACTCTCGAGGTGGATACTTCCCTTGAACACTGAGGCACAACAACAAAACGTGACGTGGACCAATACTTATGCAATGGATGTGATGACTTGCATCAGGTGACCCAAAGGAGTGAAAGGAACTCAAAGATTGGCTCAGTGCAGAGGTTCAGTGGATTGGGATACATGTAAATGACAAAGTGTCATGTTCAAGGGCGACTCTAAGACGTGCTGGATGATGTTCTCAAGAGACTACTTGGCTTTCTCCTTTCAATTTTTCCCCCATCCAGATAGATGAGTACCTATTTTTGATTTAACGAGCTTGAGGAGGATAACACATGCTCGATATAACTCACCTTCGGTAAGTTCCTCTTCCTTTGTTTAACGAACTGGAAGAAGTAAGGGATCGGTCCCGTGTGGGCCTGTCGATGTGTGATTTAAAGAGTCTAAAGACAGAAAACTCGAAGGTTTTTCGGGATTATAGAGTTTGGAAAAATGCTTAAAAGAGAACTCTCTCAGTTCCTTTTTCGTACAGTAGTCCAAAGAGACCGAAAAAGGGTTAAACTATCGCTCGCAAAACGCCCTTTCTGACCTTTTAACGAGTGTGAAAGGAAGCAATATCACTCGACAATCTTTTCATATTTAGAGAGTCTGAAAAGGGTTTAAAGGAGACTCCAGGGGGGTTCCTTTTTCGTGTGTTCGTATCCAGACAGGTCCAAAAAAGAGATAAAAGTTTACCCTGTTACGTTCTCATATTGTCGAGCTCGAGAACGAACTAAGACTATGCTCATAAGTGCGACAAGGTGAATAGCCGATCAGGACTGCTAGGAAACCTGCGATACCAAAGCTACAAACCAAAGTTTAGTGAAGCCATTACATCATTAGAGAAACCCAAAAATGACTATACCTTACAAAAAAAATGAAATTTTATAAATAACAATTGATTTGAAAATTCATTTACCATTTCATTTGCAAGGATTTTTGGAGTAGTGGAGAATCTCATTTTGGAGCAAATCTTGTTTTTCTCGCTGCCGGAGCTACGATTGATCATTTCGCTCGTCGTTCGAACCAGGTAGGTGCCCATCCCTTTCTCTTTCAATTACATGGTTCTAGGTTGGTTTTCATAGCATTATTTATTTTTAAAAACGAAGCCCTAAGTCGCCCCTCTTTGAACCAAATCGGCCTCCTTTTAAACATTAATAAAATAGGGGGATTCTTTTGCAAAAATGCTTTAGAGAAGGGTTGTTAGGATGTCTACACCCTTGCAATCAATTAGGCAGGTAATTCTTAGCAAAAGAACTCATAAAAATTCTCCCCCAAATGCTCATGCCCCCCCAAAATCATTTTGCATTTTTTAAAACGTTTTTATCATTATTTAACAAATGTTAAAGGGTGTGGTGGTTAAAAAGAGTGAGTGGTAGCTTTTGGATGACATGGGTATTTTTTTTTATGTTTTAAAATGTTTTTTGAAAATCGCCGAAATTACCAAAACGTGAGAAATAACGAAATTCTTGATTTTTTGTTTTGTAGGTGTCTTCGGCAATCATGATTGAATGGAAAGAGAGGGAACATGAGATGGATGATTTGGCCGCTCTACGGAGTCCTCGTACGCGGGCCACTTTGCGAGCTTGTGGCTTGCTCAAGTTCTTCAAATTATAAAAAATGAAGAGAGAGGTGCTACTACTTGAGCATATGATTGGTCTTTGGGATGTTGCGGAATAGGGATTCTGTATCGGCACACAACTTCTAACCATCGAGTTGGAAGATGTGTACTTTTTTACTGGCCTCTCAAAAAGAGGGGTCTCTATATCTTTCACTGGGCAGAGGGCATTACCTGAGCAAGTGGACGTGTATCTGGCACGTCACTGTATTCCGGGAGAAAGGTTGGTAGGGGGCAGGATCCCTATCAAGGATATACGAGATCTGCCTCTCCGGTCTATATTATTTGCTATTACGAGTGTGACAAGAAGCACTAGCTCTCACCTGACATCGAGATCACAGGTGGCCTATGGTGTTCAGTGTTTGGAACCAACACTGTTCAACTGAAGTGCAGCATTCCTTCGGAATGTGAAGGAACAGATCTCACGGTGCAGGACTGGTCAGAAGCAGTTTGGCTATGGCTCGTTTTTGGTCTCGTTTTTTCTAGAGCGCATCCCTCAAATGCAGCCTCAGATAGCATTGGCAGTACGCTCAGTGGACGAACCTCAGATGGAGAGGTGGACTAGTCTATCTCCAAGACTAGTTTCGGAGTCAGAGTTCCACTTCACTGGTGATTTCTTTGCCTGACTGAGACGACAGTACCTCTGGATAGAGGACTTCCCTTATGCCGATGTAGACTTCCATGGGAGTATGGACTTGATTTTGCCCGCAGGGGAAGACTGGGATGATTCAGGTGAGAGATTAAGCCATATCTTGTCTAGTTTTTATTTTTTAAGTTTTTGATGTATATGTATTTTTTTGGGTACGTAAAAGAGTTTTAATAGATGTTGTGTTTCCAACATGAAGACAAGGGAGCAGTGTGCACAGTTGATATACTAGTACCAGGGCGTCATGGAGGCGCCCCAGTTGCAGCAGATCCAGTGGTACCAGTGATGGGTCTCCGGGAGATCGAAAGAAACCTCCAAGGCCTTACGATGGGCATCCCTCCTCTGCAGAGGGGGGAAGTACCTTTACATCTACAATGGCACACTGTAGGGGTACCAGAGAATATCAATTCTCTGTTGAGGCACGTAGTGCATGCAGTAGTATGTTACTCATAGCACAACGCAGTGCGGGGAGATTAGAGTCTCCCTGTGATCATGTTTTTGTATGCCTTGTCAGGCGATGTTGTATGGGTGAACAGACCCAAAATTTTGCCCTTTTACACACTTTTTGATGTAAATCAAACATTTCAGTCATGCCATATATGTATATATATATATATACGGTTTCGAGTTTTTATGATGCCGATGATTTGTATATGATGATGTCTGTGATGTGTTTTAATTTACATGTAATGTACAGTTTTTGCTTTCCTTGAATCTTATCTGTGGGCTAGATACCGATCCATGATATAATTAGCTAATGAATCTTAAACACTATTAAGTTATCTCGGAATGTGTCTATATTCAATGTAATCGAACATTCATTCAAGACGGTGAACTTGCAAGTGTAGACGTAGCAGGATAGGACTACGGATAGCGTAGATGCGGTTGAGTTGATAAACCACGAGTTGGGAGTCTAAGTAAATAATGATATGAGAGATACCTAGGGAGGAGGCTTGGGTCAACAGTCCAATGAAAGCGTGGTATTCTACCATATTGTTGGTTGCTGGTCCTAAACAAATGCCTCCTGAACTCACCACCTCGTCAAACTGATAAATAACCTATGCTGCTGAAGAAATGTTTCGGGTATGTCGGCTGGCGCCATATGCGAACCCAAAAAAGATAGGAAAGGCATATGTCATCTGCGCATGAAAACACAGGCACAGTCATGAGTGGCAATGGTAAAGATTCAAGCACGCGAGAGAAAAAGACACACCAAACTAAAATACAATAATGTACAAAGTACAAATGCTAGGTGATCTAGGCATAGTAATTTTTAAGGTAAAGCCCATTTCGGGGCTCTCTGAGGGAAATTCCATCATGATATACTAGTTCATAAGCACCTCGGTGTAAAACACGCTTCACGATGTAAGGACCATGCCACATAGGTTCTAACTTTCTTGTTCCCAATTTATCGTGTGCTTGGTCATAAACGAGGACTAAGTCTCCTTCTGCAAAGGCTCGAGGTTGGACGGATTTGTCATATTGACTCTTAATTAATTTCTGATGTGCCTCATTAACGAGAGCAACATCGCGGCGTGTTTTGTCCAGCTTGGATAGATACAAGAATTGTTCTTCTTCCACAAAAGTATGGGGCAGGAGTTCTACTTTTAATTTGAGTGATGGAATTTCACACTCGATTGGTAGGACGACTTCAATGCCATAGACCAATTGGAAAGGAGTGAATCCGGTTGATGTTTTCACCGAAGTGTGATAGGCCCAGAGAGCAGAAAACAGTTGTAAATGCCACGATGTTTTTTTTTCCCCTACCATGCATTGGATCATGCTTTTTAGGACTTTGTTGATAGCCTCAACTTGCCCATTCGCTTAGTAGGGGGATGAGTTTTCATGATGAAAACCCAATTTGACATGTAACTCGCTCATCATCTGGTTTTTGAAGTGTGCACCATGGTCGGTGACGATGGCATGTGGTACACCAAAACGAGTAATGATATGGTTGAAGAGGAATAGAGCTGCAATACGGCCATCATTCAGGAAGGTAGGCATAGCCTCAGCCCATTTGGTGAAGTAGTCGATGGCGACGATGATGTAACCGTGCCCCCCGGCTGAGGTAGGCTTACACTGCATGAAATCAATACCCCATTTGGAAAAGGGGTCGATGGCAATAATGGGGTGCAGCGTAGTAGGGTGGGTGTGTGCCTTCTTGTTGAAGATTTGGCAGGGTGGGCATTTTTTGATGGCCTCGATGCAATCTTTGAAAATCGAGGGCCAAAAGTAGCCGACACGTAAGATTTTTTGGGCTATGGCCATCCCAGAAAGGTGACCGCCACAAGCGCTAAGGTGACAATCGTTCAAAACACATTCATCCTCTTCGTGAATCAGACATCGTCGAAGGATGGTGTCAATACCACGGAGATACAAAGTGTCGTCGAGGATGAGATAACGGCGAGAGTGGTGACAGATGCGTCGACGCTCGTCGTGAGAGATGTTGGGCTGAAAACGTTGAGTTTGAAGGTAGAGGAGAATGTCTTCATACCAAGGGTCAGAGGTGTTGATGAGGAAGAGAGATTCATTGGGGAGAGAATCTCTAGGTTCAAGGTTTTCATCGGCACAAGGGAGAGCACAGATGAGCTCGAAAAACACCAGGGATTTTTTGGCTTTAGCCTTTGTAAACTCGAGATCGAATTCTTGGAGAATAACGATCCATTTCGAATATTTTCCCCCAAGTACTTGACGCATGAAGATGTGGTACATGGGGTTGGAGTCTACGATTACCGTGGTGGTGCGTAATAAGATGTAATGGCAGAATCTTTGGACATCAATGATGGTTGCCATAGTCAGTTTCTCAACATGCGAATATCTGATTTCGGGTCCGGATAAACTCTTGCTCAGGTAATAAATCACGTGTTCTTCGTTGTTAGAGTCCTCTTGAACTAACAACATCGCAATGGTAGAAGTAGAAGCGGCCAAGTAAAGGATATAATCCTTTGTATATTCGGGAGGATGTAACAAAGGAGCGTGGGTCAAAGCATGCTTGAGAGCGTCGAATGACCATTGGGCAGTGTCATCCCAGATGAAAGGTATGTTCTTTTGCAGTAGCCACATAAATCCTTTAGTGATCTCGACATAATTGCAGATGAAACAGCGGAGAAAGTTTGCTTTGCCTTGCAAACTTTGGAGTTGGGTTAAGTTGGTAGGTGGGGGTAAGGCTAGGATGGCCTTGATTTTTAAGGGATCCACCCTTATCCCGCCTTTGGAAACGATGAAACCGAGGAGTCGGCTGGATTCGACAGCAAAAATGCATTTATGTCGGTTCAGACAAATACGATAGAAACGACATCGAAGAAAAATTGCCCGCAAGTGACCAATGTGATCAGGTCGATTGGATGAATGGGCGGGTAAATCATCAAGGTAAGGTTCCGTGATATGCTTGATGTCGTGGAAAGCGTACGACATGGCTCGCTGGAAAGTAGCACCAGCATTTTTAAGGCCAAACGGTATCTTTCGGTAGGCGAAAGTTCCCCAAGGGAAAATGAAGGCTGTCTTATGTTGATCAGCAGGTAATATTTCAATCTGGTTATATCCAGAAAAGCCATCCATGAAAGAGAATATTACGCTTCCTGCGCAATTATCGATGATTTGATCGATGAAAGGCGTAGGGTAGTTGTCCTTGGGACAAGCTTTGTTGAGATCTCGGTAATCTACGCAAACACGGATGGTCCCTTGTTTCTTGGCAACTGGAACGAGGTTGAAGACCCATTCCATCAAAGGGACGGGATAGATGAAGCCAGATTTTAGAAGTTTTTCAACTTCTGCCTTTATAGCTGCCATTTTCTTGGGATGAACCGGGCGGAGTTTCTGTCGAACTGGTTTTGCGTCAGGGTAAGTCTTGATTTTGTGTATGAAAATTGAAGGGTCAATCCCTGGCATTTCCTCGTAGCTCCATGCGAAGACATCGCGGAATTCCTTGAACAAAGCGGTGTAAGAAACCACTTCGGCAGCTGTGCAATTAGCACCACGATTAATGTTTTCTACGACACCTTCTTTGACTGAAATGTCAATTGTGATTGTAGTAGAGATGTTACCCATGTTCCCCTAAGAGAAAGTATCTTGTGTGAGGATAAGGGATTGTGGAGCATCGGTAACATTGGGGGGGAAGACAGATCATATGTCTTTCACTTCTTCCAAAGGCAGAAGAAAAGAGGATCGATGGTGGTTATCATCCCAGGGTAAATCGTCAATGCTGAGCATTTCCATAATAGATTCGTTCGAAGGAAAAATTTGGGAAATGTAATCAACGACAGATGATAGGGAATCCAACCACGAGGGCACCAAGTAAGCATCGGGTGCCAATGAATGTGAATTGTTGGGAGAGGGAGAGGTATATTGGATAGCTACGTATGCGGCCTCGGCTGGGCTGAGTGGCATGGTGTCACTGAGCACATCGAATTCCAAAGGACTAGGTATAATCCAAGGATCAGATGATTCCAAGGATTGATAAGGCATAGTCGAGATCATGTTGACGGAAACAATGTGGTGTGCAGTAAGTGGAAGTGGTGTAGGGAAAGTACCCATAAGGCTAGAATATTTCAATAAGCCAACACCAATGCTTTCATACGTAACTGGGTGGTCTCCCAAAAAAGGAATGTTGTTGGTGGCAGGGATGCGAGCGTCGGGTGTACAGAAGTCAAGTTGATCGATGGTGACAATTTTGCCTTGATGGGGGAATTGTACACATCGAAACACTGACGAGGCGACGACAGTAATAGCGTAGAACCAACTTCTTCCAAGTAAGAGGTTGTAATCGAGGGGAGCATCGACCACCTCAACATCAATGGTAACAGTTTTACCGCCCAATTGAATGGCTAGGGATTGCAATAATCCATGAGGATGAAAACCTCATCCATCGAAAGCGCATAACATCGTAGGGGATTTGTTAAGGGCAGGTGATTTTAGGCCTTTCCAATAGGCTAGAGACATGACACGGATAGAGGCTCCCTCATCCAGGATAGTTCGGTGGATTTGTTGATTGTGAACAACAACATCGATTTGGAAAGCTAGATGGTGGGAGAGTCATGGTTGATGATCATCCAGATTAAACATGATGTAGTTTGATGACTCGGGATCGAAAGTGCCAATAGTATCTAAGAGCATCCTACGTTGGTTAGGACAGTGTTGTAGAACTTCCAATGCAGACATGGCACATGGGGCTTGGGCCAAATCTTCTACAATATTGTAATTTTGGGCAGCCCGTGAATTAGGATTGAAAGTGGATTTCCGAATGGTGCTCTTAGGAGGGTGTAAGATGGATTCAAAAGAAGGTTTCTCAATCTGAAGTGGCCCGGATGGAGGGCTAACAGATGAAGGATTGACAACAGATAGTAAAGGATCTGGCGAAGAACCATTAGCAGTCTTTGACTTGTCGAGTTTAACTGGCGTGTCGTATGTCGTAGAACGAGTGGTTAGATTAACCCTGTTAAACATGTAAATATGGGCGCTTGTCGAGGCCTCATCAGGGGGTTGGTTGGAACTACCCCCCGGCGTGGGGGTTTGTGCAACCAAAGATTGTTGTTGCAGAAAAGGCTGAGTAAGCATAGCGGGTTGAAAATTTCCCTTGAAAAGTTTGGCCACTTCATCGCGATGTGGGCATTCTCGAGTGTAGTGATCATCACCGCAAATGAGACATGGGAATTTCAGTTTTTGTTGTGGTTGTTTTCCGGCAGCAGGGGTTTGCGGTTGGGTTTTGGGTTGTTTGTTGTTATTGTTCTTCTTTGTTTTGTTTCTCGCTTTCTTCTTGCCCCCAAGTTGTTGAGAAGGGGTTGATTGGACCACATTCACATCATAAACCTGAGTTTGGGTGGGGGTAGAAGAGGGTGCAATCGAACTGGGAGCAGCCGTCGAAGCGGGCCGCTGAGTCGTTCCAGTGGACTGGGTGGTAGATTGGGTTTTGACGGAGCCAATCACTCCATACGCATGCGAAGCAGTCGATGGTTTGGATGGATCATTAGTGGCATGGGTAGCGTTCGATATCAACTCATATAGAGTACCAGATTGTGAATAGACTAAGTCTAAGTACTGAGCTCGGGCAATGGCTTCTTCCTCGGTGACCACGCTACCCATGGAAACATCACGAGCGATCTGGGGTAATAATGATTTCGTGAACCATTCTGCTAATAATTGGTTGGGGATGACCGCTTTGATTAGCCTTCGTCGTCGTCTCCATTCATGGATATGATCGGAGATGTGTATGGAAGTTGTCTGACGAAGGGAGGTTAATAGTTCAGTACCTGTCTCGTATCGAATGGGCAGTTGAAATTGTGTGAGGAAGGACATGGCAAGGGAGTTGAAATCGTGGAAAGATGCGTGTGGTAATTCAATATACCATTTTTCTGCGGAGCCCGTAAGTGTTCGTTGGAAAAGACGCAAATGAATAGAGTCTTCCATGAGGGAGTTGGATGAACACCACAAATGAAAATTCATCACGTGGTTGTTTGGGTCTTCTCCGAATTTTCCGTCAAATTTTGGGATATCAGAGGGAAGTTTTGCTGGAATAGCTGGCCAAATCGGAGAATGATAAATGGGATCATTCGTTAACCGAGACAAGTCTGGAAGATCCAGGGCAGCCAGAAAAGGTAGTTTTCGGTTAACCTGTGGGTAATGTTGGTGTGGAAGGGGTACACTAGTGGGGCCCATTACCGGGTTATGTGGATAATTATAACTAGTGGGCCCTCTCATATGAGGTTGGTTTTGACCAAGGTACGTAGGATTTGAGGTGTTTTGAGAAGCATGTGTGAGTGGAGGATAACCGGATGGGTTTTGAGGGTTATGGGTTGGGTTGGGCATTTGTCCATAAGGAGGTTGTTGCGGAGTCTGAACATTTTGTCCCATGGAGGCATGCGGATTTCCTTGAAAAGGGACGCTCCACGGATTGGGTGCGACGGACACATTTTGTCCTTGTGGTTGATGGTGGACTCCGACTTGAGGTTGCCCCCCAGCATTAGGGTTCCCCCCGAATGGAATTTGTCCTCCGGTGGGAGGATGCCCCCCGGCATTAGGGTTCCCTTCGAATGGAATTTGTCCTCCGGTGGGAGGATGCCCCCTAGTTTGAGGTAGAGTTCCCGAGATCTGAAAGCTAGATTCCAATGACTGACCGGTGTTGCCGATTGGGTTAGGACCACCAAGGCTAGTCCCTCCGGGTTGTTGGATAGGTATGGAACTTCCCGGTACAATTTGAGTAGTGGTTTGGGTAGTGGTGTTAGCGGACGCGTTCAATGCCCTAAATCCAAAAGGGAGTGTAGGTCTTGGTGTTACAGGTGTACCAATCGGGGCTTGATTAACTACCGCATTACTGGCAAGGATAGTCGGAATGTGCGGGGCCATTGTCGAATGGGCCGTCTGGAGGGGAATACTAGGCCTTGGGCCAATGGGTGGTATGTTCGGACCAACGGTTGGTGTGGCTGTAAAAGTGGTAGTACCGGTGAAGTGATTTGGGGGTACAGTGTAGGAAAAATATGCGTCGGCACCTTCTCCTGTTCCATAAATATCTCTCACTAGGAGTGGTGGACTCCGAACAATGTCTGTAGTCCAAAAAGGGTCATTGGCTAAAGGGTTTTGAGGAGACCCAGCCGGAATATCCAGATTGACAACAAATTCTCCAGCAGAATTTAAGTGGAGGATCTGTCGTTCGTATCCCTCTGGAATGCGGTATGCTTCCGAAGATTCTAAGACAATTCGAAAATTCTCCAAAGGGATGGGAACTTCTTCCTGGGAAGTTGTAGTGTTTTGAACCTCGCTTTGTTGAGGAGATTCCTCCATAGAATGAGGGGGTAAAGGGGTGTTTTCGTCCATATTTTCTGGAGGAAGTCTCTGTAGCCTCCACGAACTGCGTGGAGGGTCGATGTTGGCGGAAAAGAGTCGGTAAAAGAAATCTATGGCCAACTAGCGAAAAGAAACAACACACGCTAAAAAATCTAAGAATCACAACCAAGCAAACAGGACCTTCTTTTGATGATCGTACTAGTTGGTGATGAAATCCAATGTCGCATGATCAAGTCCAGAAGGGGTGGGGGTAGGGTGGAACAGTTACAATGGTGACCTGCTTGACGGACTTACGCCTTGGTGCAAGCTTCCATGCAGTAATTGTGGATTTACCCTCCAAGGAGCCCGAGTGATTTTGACCAATGTCTGGTCTAGGCATAGTGAGACTTCCCGTCACCGTCACCTTGTGTAAGACCCTAAATATTATGGCTACTAAGGTTACCAATTCGCATTCGGCCCCTGGGCAGGAACAGTCGACAGTCCGATCGGAACGTACAAGCAGGGTATCAAGCCCAAAATCAACTAGAAGGCTTCCACGCAGTAATTGTGGATTTACCTCAAAGTGACCCCCATAATATGATCCAACCACCACAGTCAGTTAAACCACGGAGGGTTAGTCCCCGTAGCTTACCCGAATGCGACCTAGTGCGTAACCCCTGTGTGAGAGGGGGATCCCAGGCAGACTTATACGATAAGTGAATTTGACTCTCCCTAACTCAGGATACTACTGTTTGTTTTGGAAACTTTGGAGAGTTATGCTCATAGCCTAATCCAAAGTACTACACCTATTCTACTGTTGGTGGAGGATCCTAGCAAAGAAAAAAAAAAATTCTAGATAATTTTAATTAGCGTTGATTTTTATGGTTGTTCTTTACGCAAAAAGGGGTGTATGGAAGTGAAACAAATGGAATTATGACTCAGACCCAAAGAATGCATCGAATATGATAAGCAGTCATTTCCTTTCGATGAACGTATATCTAAGGGAGAGAGAGAGTTATTTCCACTAACAAGCACAAATACGGAGTGTCCCCAAATGATTTTTTTCTCAATCAAATCCTGATGTAATGCAAAAATTTTAAATTCCTTCTAATATGCACCATCAATCATGGAGATGTTTTTTCATTGTTCGTATATGAGTTAAAGATCAATTCAACACAATGCTTGTCTTGCTAATTGTCTTTGTATGAATGAAAATCAAACTAGCACAAGCTAAATTCATACAAACAATGCACCCTTTCGTTGCAATCAAAACGAAAAGTGAAAGAAAAGAAACAATCAAAGAGAAAAAAAAATTCACACCCGAAGCAAAAGTTGAAGAACAATGACCTTGAATCAAATCAAGATAAAGAGGTCTATAGGCCTTTGATGACCTTCACCAGTGTTTTTACTCAGCTGATGAGGAGACAAGAACAATGCATGGGTTTCGAATTTCACTCAACAGGGAAAAACTCAATGAAAATGGTGAAGAAGGCTACAAGATCCAACTAATGAGATGTTTCTTCTTCAAAAAGGACAGATGTCAAGGATGAAAGGGAAGAAAAATTGACTCACTGTATCACTCAGCAAAAGAGACACAGAGGCAAACCCTGAAAAAGGCAGTTCTGGAGGGTTATTGGGCCAAAAAGAGGTTGGCGCTATGTTTCCAAAGGAAAGGAGCGTTATAGCACTATGTGCAAAGGTATGGGGGAGAGGTGGTGCTTTGTTAACACTAGGACAGGGGTGCCAGGGTCTAAAAGCCCCAGAAATGTCAAAAAATTCCAAAAATTGGGATTCAAACTTGACAAGTATGCTGAGTGTGATAAGGTAAGGAGCCAATCATCTCATGAAACTAATCAAAGAGGAGTGAACCAGGTCTGAAACAATCAAGGGATAGAACAAGGTCAATGAGGAGAAAAATCCAAACAAGAGGTTTCGATTCCAGGCTATCTCCCCAGTGGAGTCGCAGTCTCTGTTATAGGAAATCTCCCTGCGGACAAGTAGATCACCTCTAAGAGCTTGACCTTAACCCTAGATAGAAAAATGCTTAACGTGGACACTGAATTCCTTTCAAATCTATCTAAACTAATACATGAGAAGGGAGGATAACAAAAGTACCTCTTTATCGATGTTTGTCCCTGCACGCTCTGAGTTGTGCTCCAATCCTTTACTCCTCACTGAGTTCTGCAGACAAACAAGATACGACCACTTCCTACTCTATTGATATTAGCTTGAAAACAAACCTATCAATTGATGATAAGTTCATGTAACATCAGACACAAACTAGAAAGAAACAGGCCAAGAATTTCATATTAATGAGAATAACGACATCAATGCTTACAATCGTAGATGTGAATGCGACAGCTTCGTCAAGTCCCCTTCGTCTAACCCTTGCTCGAAAGATCCACAACCTGGTTGATAGCGGTTTCACTGATCACTTCTCCTTTGGCTGACTGTGTGTTTCCTATGAGATCATAGGTTTCATGCTAGCAATTCTCCCCCCTTCCACCATCATAGAGCTTGCTTATATAGGTTGAGAGGAGCTTAACCTCTTGAGTTATGTTTAGAACAAGTTGGGAACCTCCTCTTTAGATCAAGGATCTCTTGATGAAACCAAGAATTCGAGTGAAACTGCCTCCTAATCTCGAAAGATCCTTTCCTTATTCTCCTCACCGGGCTAACAATTGACCCAGATTAGGGAGCGCTCCTTCAAAAGGGGCATCAGAGCTCTAGAACACTCCCAGAGAAGCTTAAGGGGAGCGTCAGCGCTTCAAAAGTGGGCAGCTCTCCTTCAGAGGGGTGAGGAAGCATTATAACGCTCCCTGAGGCCTTATAGGGGAGCGACAGCACTCCTAAGGCTATTTTAGGGGAGCGTTCACCCTCAAAACTCTTGATTGAAATCCCTTTTCAGGTGTTAAGAGTTGTTTGACTCCAGTGAACCAGTTCTCCTTCCTCAAACCAAGTACATAAGATGTTTTAAGTGCCTCCTTAGTGTCGTCATTATGGCAACATTATTCAACAACATTTGCGACACTTGTAACCAACTTGCGACACTTGCGAAAGTTGTAAGGAAGTTGCGACACTTACGACAATTGAGAGGAATATGCGACACTTATCCAGTTGAGCAATTTTGATGTGTAAAATCTACTTCATAGGGTCCCAACCATCGAGTGGACAATTTACCATTGAAATTATTGAACCTACTGTCATATAGAAGGGCCCAATCACTTGGTTTAAAAGATTTCTTCTCGATGTACTTGTCATGCCATTTAGTCCTTTGTTCTTGAATTAGTGTATTCCTCTAAAGAACATATTGTCTTATTTCATCAAGTTCATTTAGCTGCAATATCCTTTGTTTATGGGCTTCATCCAAATCCATTCCCAATTGCATAGAAGTCTTGAAATTTTTTACTTGAAATTCTATGGGAAGAAATACATGCTTCCCATACACCATTTCATAAGGTGTATGACCTATTGTATTTCTCCAAGTTGTTTTGTAGGCTCATAAGGCCTCATGCAACTGATCAACCCAGTCTTTATGTTGTAACTGAATTGTCTTGGTGAGAATATCTTCTATCACCTTATTAGTTGATTCCAGTTGTCCATTTTCTTGGGGGTGATAAGGTGGGGATTTTATATGTTTAATCTAATATTGTTCAGTAATGGATTTGACCCAATTGGAGGTAAATTGGGTTCCTTAGTCTGTCATTATTTCTCAAGGCACACCAAAACGAGTAAATATGTATTCAAATAGAAAATCAACAACAAATTGTTTATTTGCAGAGTACAAAGCTTTAGACTCTACCCATTTAGTCACATAATATGTACAGACTAGTATATATCTTCTTCTTTGAGACATGGGGTTGATAGGTCCTACAAAGTCCAAATCCCATTTCTCAAAAGGTTAAATTACTACCTGAGCTTGGTGATACATCTCATCACTTGCAGTTGGTTTCCCCATCCTTTGACAATAATCACAACTGGCTACATACTTATTTTCATCCTTGAAAATAGTTGGCCAATAATAGCGTGATTGTAGTATTTTGTATGTTTACCTCTTATCATCAAAATGGCCTCCACATGGGCCATCATGGAAGGATTTGAATATGTCATACATCTCATCCTCTCGTACACATCTTCTAATCACCAAAGCGGGTCATGTATGATATAGAAAGTCATCATGCCACATATAGTTTGCACTCAGTTGAATAATCCTTTGTTTTTCTCGAGGGGACAGATTCTGAGGTAATTTTCCCGTTACAACATACTTAACCACATGTGCATACCAAGGAATGTAAGTAGAAATAGAAAACAGACTTTCATCTGGAAATTTTTCATCCACTAGTGCATTATCACCTGTATGAATAAGTCTATATAGGAAATCAACAACAAGGTTATATTTTCTAGGTCTGTCAATGATAGTAATATTGAATTCTTGCAATAGTAGAAACCATATAGTAACTTTAGAATTTTTCACAGGTTTATTCATTAAAAACCTAATGGCTAAGTGGTATGTGTGTACAAAAAACTCATACCCTATTATGTAGTGTCTGAATTTATTAATGGCATGAACCACTGATAAGAATTCCTTCTCAGTGACAATATAATTTACTTTGGTAGGGGAGAGATTTTTGTTGACAAAGCATATAGCATAGGGACGTTGGTTTTCTCTTTGTCCTAGAACAGCTCCCAAAGTGGTATCTAAGGCATCTATGCATATATGAAAGGGAAGAGACCAATTTGTTCCTCTTAACACAGGGGCACTCGAAAGATTTTTCTTTAAAATTTCAAAAGAAATATGACATTGTTCATCCCAATGGAATTCATCCTCTTTTGCTAACAATTTGAATAGTGGGGCAACCAAGTTTGTGAAATTTTGAATGAATCTCCTATAATATCCAGCATGCCCTAAGAAGCTTATAACTTCTTTCTATGATCTAGGGATTCTGATTTGAGAAATAATGTCAATTTTGGCAGGATCTACCTTTATTCTAGTACTGAAAATATGATGGCCCAAGAAAATCACTTAAGTGAGCATCATTCTATATTTTTCAAGGTTGATGGAAAGATCAATCTCTCTACACCTGATCAATACTTTCTCCAAATTTTTCAATTCTTGTTGGAAATAATCCCTATATATTGTGAAGTTGCCCATGTAGAATTCTACAAATTCATGGGTTAAATTAGAAAAAATAGCTAGGACAACCCTCTGGAAGGTGGTGGGTGCATTACACAAACCAAAGGGAAGAACCCTATAAGAATAAGTACCCCATGGGAAAGTAAATGTAATTTTCTCATGATCTTCAGGGGAAATTTGAATATGGTTATACCCACTAAACCCATCTAAGCAATAAAAGTACCTCTTTGTTACACATTATTTTGGTCACCCCTATGATCATCTGACGATATGTGTATGACTCACTTCTATGTTCCCTAAATCTACTAAAATGGTACTTTTTCCATGAGAAAATGAATTATCTTTATTTTCTTAAAAACCATATCAAAGGATATCATCTCACCCTACTAAATGTTTGGGGTGCGACGATGTTGATCGTCACATGCTGCACCAAATTAGACTATGTTGTTGCCACAGGATGATTGTGCATAGGGTGTGATGATGCTCAAACAAGAGAAAAAGGTGAAATTCACGAAAATTATAGAATGGAATATTCTAGAATATGAGGTGGCCTCCAATTGGTTTGGATCTTACTCGCTTCTATGATTTAGTGGGATCATCGTAATCTGCTCACCCATCCCTCTTTCACCCTATATAAAGAGGGATCTCTTAGGGGAAAGGCTAGTTTGGCTTATGCATAGAGAATTTTGTTGAAGATTGTACTTTTGATAGCTTTTATTTATCTTTCCAAGTTAGGTTGTGAATGCTCTTCATCAAAATAATTGGAGCAAAGGTGTTTGTGTTGGAGCAAAGGGCCATCGGAAGGGACCTTGCAACATCAAGGCATGGGTTTTATTCTCCACTTTCATTCAATATAATGTAGTAATACATTTCTTCCCTATAAAAGTGTCTTTGTTTTTATTGTATAACTCCTTGATCTTATGCATAGGTTTCATTGGAATATATATATTGTTGTTCTCTCTCTTTGTTGGTTTTTGTTTCTAAACAGGTTCAACATCCCACAAATACAAAGATGGAGAAAGGACAATACTAGCGAGGATCAAATGACGTTTAAACGATATGTCATTTATCCCTCTCTGAACTAGTTTACATTACAATGAAATATAAGGAGAAGATTGTATTCTTCTCTATTTTGTTCTAATTTCTTGTTGAATTTAGGGAGATTTGTTTGTGTCCGCACTTACCAATTTTTCCAATAACAAAATTGGTGACCATACTGGGGAACGTCCTCTTTTGGATTTTTCTTCCTTTGTTTTCTTTTAGATTGCCTACTTTTGGTTAATTTCATTCTCTGAGTCTTTGGGTGATCCATATTGACTCCCTGGTCCTAAAAGTTCATTGAGAAACTATGTCCTCTTTTCATTTTTTCCTTATGTTTAGTCATCGTCGCACCCTGCTTGTGAAAACCAGAGAGACAACATTGCACTATGTTTTTCCCATTTCCTACGATGATCCTTGATCATTGCACTGTGCTCTTATGCAATCTACAACAATTTCTGTAGAAATGTTTTGGAGTGACAGTCAATTTTTTCCTACTTTCCCATATTTGTCATTATTTCTTGGGGTGAATTTTTCGTCCTGGTGAATGATTATTTGTAGCTTGGTTTTTATATTTGATCTTTAATTTGATTATTTCTCAAGTGTTGATATTCTTTTTCATAAGCTTCATAGTTTTGTCTTTCACTTCTTTTTTCAAGGGTATAATCTCGAGGTTTCATCCTAGAGTGCTTGCTAGATAAGTTGTTATTGATCTTTTTTTATTTTTGGTTTGTTGTTGATTTGAAAACAATTTTTTATTACATTAGACAAATAATTTTTCTTACTTTTACATTTTTGGTTGCATTATGAGTTAAGTTTGGAAAATTGCGTTGTGAGTGCATTCATATTCGTGGACAATGTTTTCTTTTTTATTCAAAAATCTGTTTTTATTTGAAAAGAAAAAGAATTGAAGTTTATTCTTCTATTGATAGTCTTTACAAGAAATTTTTGCCTTCAAATATTTGTTTAAAAAGAGAAAATTGGAAAATTTGATAGCTTTGATTGTTTGGCATCAAGATCATTCAAAGATTGAAGAAATTGTGTTTCACAAATTGTATTCTGGAAAAAGAAAACCTTCTCCCTTATGTAATTAGAGTTCATCGAACGAAAATATTGCATCTCATATTCCTTTGCATATTGTTGGGTCAAGGTTAAATATTTCATCAATTTCATCTCTCCTTCCTTTTTGAGTTAAGCAACAACCATTAAAATCCAACGTAATTTTAAAATCTATCTAGTAACTTTTATTTTCTAGAAATCTTATACACCAACATTAGCTAGGGATAGCGCTTTGGAATAGGTTGTGAGGAATACTCTCCAAAGCATCAAAACACACAATAGTATCTTGTGATAGGGAGAGTTAAATCCACTTGATACATTTTTTCCCAGGAAGCCCTTCTAACACAAGGGTCAATCATGAGGTCGCATTAGGGCCGATAGAGTTACTCACCCTTCTTTGTTGGTCTTAGTGTAGAGATTGCACGTATTATTGGGGGTCACTTGAGAAGAAAATCATGTGATAACCTTTTCGAGGTGATTTCGGGCTTAGATACCGTACCCTTGCACGTGTATCGGACTATTCATTGCTTCCCCAGGAATCATTGTCGTAATTGGTAACCTTAGTAGTTTGTATCTTTAGAGTCTTTGCACGAGGTGACTGTGGAGGGGAAATTATTCACGGTACCTGGAATCAAAGTTGGCCAAACTCACTTAGCCTCCTTGAAGGGTATACCCACGATTATGTGTGGGATCTTGCACCAGGGTGTAAGTATGTTAAGCAAGTTGTCAACGTAACTTTTCCACCCACTTTATCCTAGCCCCTTATTGTGTTGATCTCATGACATTGGATTTCATAACCAACTAGTGATTTCAAAATAAGAAGGTTTGTTTTTGTTCTTGATATCTAGATCTTATTAGTGGAGTGTTGTTTGTTTCTGTAGTTGGTCGTAGATATTTTTTATTATTTTTTGGGTGCATCCAACATAGGCCCTCGTCATTCATGTAAGATGCAAGGGTTACCTCTGTAGGAACCAAAAGAATACACCCCCTTTCTTCCTAATTCACTAAAGGGTCCTTCTCCTAAAGGAGAATTCAATAACGACGTGTACTCTGAGATTGGGAGTTCTACTCCATTGGTAGAATCAACACTTCTTGTAAATATGTTATTGAATGTTATACACGATCCATTTTTTCTCTAAATAAAATCTTCAGGAGACGTAGTTGTTGAAGACTATACTATAATAGCCACTTGACCTTACACAACGTCTAGTGTGGATGATCCACCCTTTCAGTGTGAATCATTTAGAACTATGGTTCATACATATAGAAGTTTTAATCCTAGTCTAGTCCTCGTTCATTCTTTTTGGAGCTCCTCAGGACACAATATTTTTTATAAACAATAAATGATCCTGAACAAACCTATGTCATCACATACACCCGTTATTTCTATTGCTTATATAGTACCTTTAGATCATTTTACTGGCATGACAAGTAATGTTGTTAGAGGTTCAGACCCGTGGTTGGTTGGTACTCATACAATCCTTCCTCTCCAGCTCAATAGATCTACCACGATCCCACAAGTTACACCTATTTCTACCAGAAGTATGGTAACAACTCAAGCTCCTATTGTAATGCCACTTCCTCTTGAATCAAATCCATCACTTCCACCTGGGTGTAACTCTCTTAATAGTTCTATTTCTAATCCTACCCAGGGTCCATCCAGAGGACCTAATATTTTTGTTCCACCTGGGTATAATTTTGCTAGCTGTTTTTTTCCCACACCTACCCATGTTCTATCCAGAGGGCCTAGCATCCCTCCACCACCTAGAGGATACAATCGTCTAGGCCCAAGTAGCTCCAATCAGATTGGAGGCACAAGTCATTTTTTTAATTTTGGTTTTCAACTTCCTATTGGAGATCAACCTCAAGTTGGGGGGAAACCCCAAGTTGAGGGTCATAACCCAGTTTATGGGTAGTATATACCTGGATTAAAAACTCAACCTTGGAATTTTCCTTTCCAAGGTAATAAACAACCGCATGGGGGGGAAACTCGTCAATTAAATTCTTTTGTACCCTCTAATCCCAAGCAACCATATCCAGGATCTGTACATCCTACATGGGGTCAATATTTTCAGTCTAATGCTTCTTTCCAAGGTATCATACCCAATAAACCAACACATGTTGGCTACTTGACTCAAAACCCTCCACAACCGAATTTGATAGGACCCTCTATCTATTTACAGACTGCCTATAGTACTACTGGTATACCTATGGGATTGTCTCCCCAAAATTACCAGTTTCCTCAAGTGAATAGAAAATTGTTGTTTCTAGCTACTTTGGATTTACCGGATTTATCTAGTATTGTTAAGAGCCAAAGATTGAATACAAAATCACCACAACAGATATACAAGAACAATATGCAAAATATCCTTTATTACTATCAAACCCTTGAGGTAGGGCAACACCGTACAATGGATCCTATTATGGAAGGGATCCTCTCCTATTCACTTGCCTCTTCGAGGGGGCAACCTCCTATTGAGCTACCGCTCCAAATACAATATTTCTCTTCATGTCTCATTAGATTACTTGAAACCCTTTATATAGTGCTACCATCACCTAAGAACATTCTAGAGGAGGAATCTTCTAGAAGTAGAAGCTTCTAAGAAGTACTCTTACATTTATTATATCTAATTACCCATTTATTATATCTAACTACCATAGTGGGCCTTATTTAATAATATAGTGGACCTAGTCCACCTTACATTGAATGACCTCCACTATTATCACTATGAGCCCTCTAGCCCCCACCACTACCTCTATAGCTACCTTACATTCCATCCCCCTTATGAAAGTGTTGTCCTCAACGCTTGATGTGCAACCATATACCAGGGTCCCATGGATAATTGTGGACCATAATGTTGAAGAAGACTGAAGAACTGAGGTCCCATGTAGAAAGAAAAGTCACCATGCTGAAGTAGTCCAACCACCATTGTAAGCTCGAGTCCCATGTCCAAGTGCTCATGTGAACTCCCCGTGTAAGATTTTGGAACCTAATAACCAACTCAAAATGATGCTCCAAAGACTGACACCTATCATGTGGATCCAAATAAGAAGATCCATCCACATAGTGGAAAAGGCTCCTAGCAGAATCTGGAAGGAATAATACCACTGTAGAATATGCAGGATGGACACTGGCAATAATCATTGGCTCTCGATTTGTCACATTGATGCTCTCTATAGAAGGTGGATTAGAGTCATCAAATAAAATATTAAAGTGGTTGTTATCCCAGAAATGACAACTATCCATATACCAATCATCACAATCGGCCTCAAAATCATACCAAGCATATATTTCTTGATTATATTCATCCCTGATGTCCACCATAAGAAATATCTACTGCATGTTATCCAATGAATCTTGAATACTACGGAAACTATCATTGAGACCATTTGCAAGGTCATGCAATCTAGCATCCAATGTGTCATACAATTTGGATTTGAATGCTTCAAGAATTCCCTTGAGGGTTTGAGAGGAAATAGTCATCTGATCACCCTATGAACCCTTTCTTCCCACAGCCGTCACAAAAAAACCCAAAAAATAGAACAATAACTTATTGCAGAAAATCGCGGCGTTTTTCGGAAGAACCCTGAAAAACTGTTAAATTTAAAATGCTCATAACTTCACTTCTCGAACTCTGTTTCGGCTGATTTTTTTTTTTAATTTGGTGAAATTGTGAGAGGAAATCAGATCTGTAATTTGTTTGGGAAAATTCAGCCTCCAGCTACTACAGAAAAAAAAAAAAAAAAAATCACGCCGTCGTCCGCGGAAAAAACTTTGAAAATTGCAGATTTTAAAACTTCAATATCTTGACTTCCTGGACTCCATTTCAGACGATTTGTTTTTTCAACTTGGGTGTTTTTCTGAGAGGAACTCAGATATACAAATAGTTTCTGCAAATTTTGCACATAAATATATTGAAAATTTCTGAAATGTCGCGGCCCTCTTTTTTCTTCTCCGAAAAAAAAAATCTGCAAAAATAAAAAATATTTGCCCACAATGTCTGCCAAGGAAAGTTCTATGATACCAATTGTTAAGAGACAAAGACTGAATACAAAATCACCACAACAAATATACAAGAACAATATGCAAAATCTCCTTTATTACTATCAAACCCTTGAGGTAGGGCAACACCGTACAATGGATCCTATTATGGAAGGGATCCTCTCCTGTTCACTTGCCTCTTCGAGGGGGCATCCTCCTATTGAGCTACCGCTCAAAATACAATATTTCTCTTCATGTCTCATTACATTGCTTGAATCCTTTTATATAATTCTACCATCACCTAAGAACATTCTAGAGGAGGAATCTTCTAGAAGTAGAAGCTTCTAAGAAGTCCTCTTACATTTATTATATCTAATTACCCATTCATTATATCTAACTACCATAGTGGGCCTTATTTAATAATATAGTGGACCTAGTCCACCTTACATTGAATGACCTCCACTATTATCACTATGGTCCCTCTGGCCCCCCCCACTACCTCTCTAGCTACCTTACAAGTATTTTGAATGATCTTATTTTGCATTCTCCTTATTGGTCGGTTATACCTGCCAAATTACCATTAGACATTCCTAAGTTTGACGGTCGATCGAGAGAAGACCCAAACAATCACATCATGGAATTTCATCTTTGGTGTTCATCCAACTCCTTGATGGATGAATCCATTCGATTATGTCTTTTCCAACGAACTCTTACGGGTTCAACAGCCAAATGGTATATCAAATTTCCATGAGGATTCTTCAATGATTTCAACAACTTAGCTATGGATTTCTTGACACATTACCAGTTACTGATACGATATGAGACATGAACTGAAATTTTGAGTTCATTTAAACAATCCTCTTATACTCACATTTTCGATCATATTCACGAGTGGAGGAGGAGATGAAGATTAATCAAAGTCCCCCTTGCCAATCAATTATTGGCTAAGTGTTTTACCAAATCTCTCATCGGTCCTATAGCCTGTGATGTTTCCATGGGAGGTGTCCTCACCGAAGAGAATGCGATTAGTCGTGCTCAATACTTGGATCTCATTTATTCACAAACGGGCACATTATATGACTTGATCCTTGATGCTCCTCACCCAACTAAAAATCCAACCCCAACACCTCCAGTAACTTCTCATGTTGTTGATGGTGTGATTCGAACTTTTCATGCTAAGATTCAATCCAAACAAGCCAGTCATTCCAATCCCAAATATACTACTGCTAATGTACAAAATGATACTCCTCCAACTCCCTCTCTCGGTAAAACCTCTGAGGTCAATAGGGTTCATTCTACGCCTACCGGTAAATCCAAAAAAAAAAAAAAGGGAAGGGTAAAAATAAAGAGGATAAAACTAATAATAAAAAATCCGATAAACCCAAGACTCATCCTATTGGTGATAAAGAAAAGTGAAAACCTCATTATCCTTGTCTTATATGTGGTGAGGACCATTATAAAAAATATTGTCTGAGACTTGTAGAGGTTACTAAGTTCCTGCAAGGGACCGGGATGCCTCCTACACATGTTATTTTGTCACAACTTTTTCCTTCTCAACAGAAGGCCCAATTGGTTATTCATCACCAACCTTACCCCTCTACCACAAATTATGTCCTTATGTGTATTGGTGACTCCAAGAAGAACAAATTTGCAGTTGCTACTCGAACAAAAGATCATTCTCCTTCTAAAGAGAAAGTTGATTATTCACCTTCTCCATTAGTTCAACCTCCTCCATCGACTTCACCTCCCAATGGTCCTCTTCATCTTGAATGACCTAGTGTAGATACAGTTCTTCATCTACCTCCTAATGGCACCATTCGTAATTCATCATTTAACCCCCATGCACATGTCGCTCAAAACTACAGTATTGTAGAAGATCTTACACAGGCACCTTCTGCGATGTCGGCTCTCGAAGTCCTTCAAAGTTGTCCTACTCAACGGGAGGCACTGTTAAAGGCTATTGGTGGAATCGATCCTACTGATATGAATTTCATAATATTTTACTGAGAATATCACATTCCAAGGCTCCCTCATCAACTAGATTTTCAAATACAAGTCATTGTGGAAAATAAGAATATTTTTCGAACAGTTGTTGATGAAGGAGCTTCAACTTGTGTCATGTTCGTCACTTGTTGGAAAGCCATTTTCTCTCATTCCCTTACCGAGTCACACAATATGTTACAATATTTTAATGGTATAGGTTTTTAACCTCATGGTGTTCTTTCTTCATTATCTATTGTGTTAGAAGGAAAATAGGCTACTATTGAGGTTGAGGTGTTTGATGCACCTCTCAATTATAACCTTCTACTTGGTCGTAGTTGGATCGATTATATTCGTGTAGTTGTTTCTACTCTTTTCCATGTGATACGTTTCCCTCACCAAGGTAAAGTTGTTACAGTATATCAGCTCACCTTTTTTAGTTCTGATTCACGCACTATTAACGTTCATTTTTATAGCAATAACACCTCATGGTTATGAGAATGTCAGTGTGGATCTTTTAAAGGATTCGCTATTAATGGGTACTTTCCCCATTCCACCACCCGATGTTCCTCCTTTTTTCACTTCTATTAACATGATTTCGATGAGTGTTCATGGAACTCCTCAGTCTTATGACCCTTGGATAGTACCTAACTTGGATGAATGTCATCATTATGACGACCAAATGCCTTTAAGTCTAGTGGAATTGGCCTATCAAACTATTCAATTAGCAACTCCTTTTTCTCATTCTCTCTTAGATGCATCTCTTTATCCATTTCACATGGTATTTCACACTGATTAAATGATCATGATAGTTATGTCCATGGAATACACCCTATGGGATGATGTGAATCATCATTCTATCTTTTTCCTGGAACCTGAGATTATCAAGAGTTACCAATGGATTTTGAATCCGTCTACAGTCATTACTATTCCCTCGGTTTTTGAACCAACACGTGATGTTTTGAATGGACGGAACTTGGGAAATATCTCACCCAAGATCCCTCTAGATTATTTGATTAATCCTGGAATAGTGGAAAATGTCCATATAGGTGCCTCATGTTCTCATGTTGAGATCCGCACTTACAAGTCCCCTTTTCCAAGAATTTCATGACGCTTTTTCCTGGAGTTACGAAGAAATGATTGGAATTGATACAGATATTGTTGTACATGAAATTAAGACATACCTTGATGCTAAACTTGCTCGACAAATACTTCTCCCAGTTCATCCACGAAAAGCTACTGCGATTAAACTCGAATTTGAAAAACTTCTTAAAGTCGGTTTTGTCTACCCTGTAGCATTGATTGATTGGGTATCCAATCTTGTTCTGGTTACAAAGAAACAAGTAATGGTCCTTGTTTTTGTTTATTATAGGGATATTAACAAAGCTTGTCCCAAATATATTTATCCAACCCCTTTCGTTGACCATATCATTGACGATTGTGCAAGGAGTGAAATCTTCTCTCTGATGGATGCTTTCTCTGGCTATAATCAAATCAATATTTTACCCACGGATCAACATAAGACTATTTTTATTTGTCCTTGGGGTACCTTCACGTACCTTAAACTCCCCTTTGGTCTAAATAATGTATTGAGTGCTCAACACACCCTAAAATATTTTTGAAATTCTATCACTTTTGGGTATCACTTGTTTTCTTTTTACTGTTTGAATTCGACTCAATATGGAGGGGTGTTTATTTTTGTTTTAATGAATCTTATCAATCAAATCATATTTTTTTTGAACTTGTTAAATGAAATCTTGTGTCTAAAATAACTTGGCATTCTAACTTAGAATCTACAGCTAAAATTGTGACAAGCACGCTTATGTTCGGTGTCGCAAAAATCCAAGTAGATAAAGTGGCCACATATTAATAATAATCGTCGATGCACCATCAACATCAATAAAAGGAGGAATAAGTTTGCATTAGTGATTCGCCACATAGTTTCAAGAGACAATCGATCACCATCGGCATTGACAAAATACGCGAGTACTAAACATTGACATGATCCATGATAAACCCTCAATAGTCGATGACAGATACGTTAGTTCAGGGTCAGAGAAATCTTGAAGAATTAAATCCTTGAAAATTTCCGCATGGATGCATCTTCGATCGTCCATCCCCGATGCACTTTCAGCATCATGATATTTTTGAGAGAGTTAATCTTGGAGCACTTGGTAAGCTTATCATTGATCATTGATCCCTGATACTTTTCAGCATCAACAGGGTAGGATCTATTGTTAAAACAATTAGCTAAGGAAAATTCCTTGATTCTGAATAACACAAGTAAACGAAGATGTTGGTCTCAAGTGCCACATGGTTTTGTCGCATAGGGGTTTCGTACGGTCTAGTTTCATCCCAAGTCATCTTTAGGTTCATTGTGTCCTAGTCACACTTCCGAGTCAGCATTGCCACGTCAGCGATGTACGAAAAGATGGATCGGTGTTAGGGATTTTGGAAGGAAATATCAATGAAAGTTGTTTAAAGAGAAACCCCGACCCTCGATCCACCAGCGAGATTAACAAAAGGATGGGATGTTTTTAGCACAAGACATGACCTGATTCTGTCATTTAATAGTCTAGTTAATGATTCACCCTGCATACCTTGCTACCCTGTGCGTCGATTGAATAATGGGAATTTGAAATCACCGATAGTTTATGTTATATATCCCACCCATGTTTTTTACCTATGATTGAATTTGATATTAAACGTAATGAGGATTTGGCAGCAGATTTTGTAGAACCACACTCATATCCTGAATTGAATAGTTGATGTGAAAAAGTAAGTTCATCTATGTTTAAATCACTAAAACGACTTCGAAAATTTCTATTATACGCACAATTTTCCATTTCCAGAGAATCCAAAGAAGAAAAGAGATCATCTCACGACTGTGTTGATTCTTAGACCATCAAAACCAGGTTAAACAAGCAACAAAGGTATGTGTTAAATTTTATCAATTCAACGGTCGTAATTTGTCATATATACACATTTTATTTTTACACAGTCTCTAACTGTGTTCTAGCCACAGGGGAAATTACTCCAAGGAAGCCAACGACTAGACGCTCACCAAGAGAACCTAAGATAAAGGAGGCAAAAATTGCTGAGGGATCTTCTCCTGGTACTGCGAGGCAGTTGCAATATTATCTTAGGGCAGAGTCAGTCATCAAAAACTCAACCAAGAAACATTCATTCAGCCTCTAGTCTTCGGTGATACAGAAGATAACACTGGATCCAAAATAATGCTCCCACAATGGGGAGACCTATTCAACATAATCAACTAGGAGGATTACATGGAGCTTATCCCACACAATGACCCAGTTGTAAGGGTGCTAGATGATCACATTTTCCCGAACATTCAGTGATCGTTCTTGCACATGGTAGCTTGTCGAACTCCAGTTTTCCCATGCATTAAGGTTTTGATTTGGTCAATCGATCATACAGATGCTCAGAAGTGCCTCATCAATGATGAGAATGGTGGGTGTGTCAGATTTTTCTATTGACAGAAGTTCATAAGTACTACAAGCTCAGGGACCCAAAGGAAAGACTGAACATAAAATTTGTGGTGAAGTTCTACGAATTACACAACACTAGCCAGTTGATGGCCTCATGGTGGAAGGAGGACAAGAAATTTACAAGCTGGAGCAATGGATGGTATGGGACATCGAACCTGAGAGAGCCATACATCTACTTGATGGCTCTAATTTGTAGACTGTATGGAGAAAATCACTGCTCCAAGTTCTCTGAATCATGGATGCCCCTATCTTAAATTGTGGATATCTCGAGGAGTAGTTTCAACTGGGGAGCAATCATCTCCAAGTAATTGAGAACCTATGTAGTGCAAGATCAAATGTCGAAAGAAGGAGAAGCTCATGCATTTCACATGGCCTCATACCTACTAGATGTTATATGTGCGAGAAGTGTCTTCACCGGCATGAATTTAAGTTGGCACGTTGTGGAACTACTTGTTCATGTTTACTTCAACATACTATGGGAGAATAGGTACAAAGCATCCTACATCGTTATTTACGATGAATTCATCATTCAAGTCTATTTTATTTTATTTAAAAATGAATGCCCAAGGTTGTCCACAATAGCTAAGAAAATGATATCGAAGGTAGGCCAATGGTATCTAGACGAACACACAACCTATATCAGGGTGTTTAGGGCCATCGGAGCACTGCATTTAATCCCTTCTCATGTCCCAAACCGACTCATTGTGGGAAAAATATGCTATCAGACTATTCTGCAGGACTATAACACCACACTAGTCAAGGAAAAGAAACATGCTTTCATACCATACAAATTCCATGTGGGGTTTTATCTAATGAAGGAAACTGCTCAAGCCAAACAACAAGGGTTGATTCAGCTTGAATTTAGGTTCCCGACATGCCATTTTCACAAGCACAATCCTAAGGGCATAGTCCTCGAACACCCTTCACAAGTATCGTCCTATTGGCCATTCGTGCATGACAAGTTTGAGGATGATATTTTTACATAATGTGCTCAGGACTAGGAGGAGGTAGTACAGAGGAAATCCAACCCAAACATGACCAGGTTCAAGGCTATGAGCATCGATGAATAGGTGGAGAAAATAAAGAAGTTGACTCAAGAGGCTCACAGTGTTAGGGAAGGAATCAGAGAAACAGAGACCATAGAGGCACAAAGGAGAGGATTGCTATTAATATAAGGAGAATAGAGGGTCATTGATTAGTTATATAATGATCCTAATCTCATCAAAATGATGAGGATTCTCATGGACAACCCAATCACAAGAAGAGGAGAGATAAGTGTCTTAGAGTCAATACAACTTGAAGAAATCACCAGTCCAGAAAACCCTAGACTTCCATCACCACAGATCAGATCACCGGGAACAAGTCTAAACCAACCTGAGGTATCAAGGAAGTTAGGTGTAATAGGTGTACCAAACCCCTCATTTGACCTAATAACCATCTATGATGAGGAGGATAATTTAGAGGTTTCTCAAGTAACTCCAGTACTGATTATAGTGGAGAAGGAACCTGAGAAATAATCTACCCCAAGTCTTGATTCTCCAATTCAAAACCTTCCACAGAGTGACCATGAGGTTGAAATTTTTATTGGATAAATTGGTAGGTGAAGACACTAACTAATCTCCCTATATCCACCTAGATCTAGAACAAAACACACCAGAACATGACACTTTCCTTAAGTTTTAGATATTGAATTTACTAACTAAAGAGGGATAGGTGACATACCATTTAAACGTCGCTTACTCTTTCCATCTCCATCCTAGATCCATTCCAACACTCATACAATGATGATCCTGCAAAAGAACACAACCAACCAAAGTGGTAGTAATAGCATAAACTCAATATAAACCTATGTATGTGATCAAGGAATCATACAATAAAACACAACAATCTTTACAGGAAAGAATTATATTACTGTATCATATTAAATATGAAAGAGAGATTACAACCATGGCCTTGATGTCATAAGGTCCCTTCCAACTGTCCTTCGTTCCCCACACACTTCCACTCCAATAATTTTGAGAGCATTGATCTAATAATATTCACAATCTATCTTGACAAAGTGGCTCATCTATCCAAGCTAACAATATTTAAAGATCAATCCAATCCAAGCTAATCCAAAAAGATAACTTTCTCCATGAGAGCTCCTCTCCTTTTATAAGTTGAAGAGGATAAGGTGAGGAGGTTAGGATGATCCCACTAAATCATGAAAGAGAGTAAGATCCAAACCATTCGGATGCCACCTCACCATGGAAGTTTCTCCTTCTAG
>SNQJ01S0006877.1:0-11992 GCA_010110895.2 Picea sitchensis | reverse complement strand
GGGTAATGAATAAATGTTGAATGCTAATTGATGAGTTTTTGTGCAAGAGGGAAGTTTTGGGAAAAAGAGCCCCACACTCATTCACCCCCCCCTCTAAGTGTGGTAGGTGTGTCCAACAATAGGGATGAAGAAAATAATGTGTAACAGAAAGTATCTTAGACACTGAGTTTCTCGACCTTTCAGGGACCCCAAAAGATAGCTCGAGATATGAGCTAGGATCGAGTGGTCAAAAAGAGGAATTTCAACAACAAGGGATCGACACCTCAAAAACCGATTACCATTGGATGATACCTCACCAGCCAATGAACAAAAAATGGAGGTCAAGTCATCAGAACATATGAAATAAGTTCAGGAACAAATCCTAGAACATATACACACAGTCGAGAGCCTGGGAAACACTCTAACCTGGGGAGAACAACAAATCCCCGAGCATGTTGATGAGGTCACTGACATACAAGTGATCACCTATGACAGGAAGAGGAAAGTTATCATGAATAGGACCACCAAGAAGAGAAATAGCACATTATATAGCTCGATTCTCATCACCACAGTGGAGAAGTTTCTTATCACATAACACACCAAAAAATATGAGCTTATCGGCATAGGGATGGATATCACAAATGCCACGTTGGATAGAGAAAGGAGAGATGAAAAGGAACTAGCCACTACGGTAAAGGAGTTGGAGCATCTACACCATTTGGAAAAATACTATCAAGAATCTATGCAGGCCACAGTGTTTTTGAGGGGGGAGTTCTAGGATTCTCATGCAAAATTCACAAATGAATGACACCTTTTAACCACAGGCATAGACAATTTCCAATAATATACCCTTATGGCACTACCAACCTGCAAGGACATGGAAAGGTGGTATGAAAAATCTCACCAAGTGGTGAAAAGGATTTATTATGTCAGTGTAGTAGACAAGGGTTGAGAAGCTAAAGAGCACGGTATTCGGGTGCTAAGGGATAGCAACATCGATCGGATCAGGAAAGTAGCCAAATACTGGGTAAATATGGCCCAAGAACCTCAGCAGGAGATACAAAAGAAGTGGGTCGAGTGAGAAAAAGGATAGGAAAAGATTGATTGGGAGATGAAAAGCATCGACCTCCCAGAATTTGGCTCACCCAAAGACTTTTCCGACCTGCATGACATAGTGAAGAGAAATGCATAACAAGACTCAATATGGACAATGAAGATCGCATAGGTGGAAATCATGACGCTAGGACAAATACAACAATTTATGGAGAATATGATCAAGTCTCGTGCAGTTCTGCAACGGTTGAGTATTAAAATAGTCAAATACAAAGAATAGGTAGCAGAAGTGAAAGAAATTATTTTAGCCCCGATGGACCAGCATAGGTTCCCGTATGCAATCACATGCTAGGATATCTTCATCAAGTGGTCAGAGTATGATAAGATTCATCCACTCCTTGTAAAACTATGAGATGATTCTCAGAGAACAAAGAGATCAAGCGCCACGTGGCGATATTTTGTTTTACTTAACTTTCACTTGTAATAGCTATTTTTAGTTATTGATTCATTATAAATAAATGCATTGACCTTTTCGCAAGGGTCGATGGTTTCTATAAAGACTCTCATTTTTGGAATTGTAAAGAACTATTTCTGAACTACCTTAATTGAGAATTCATGTTAGGAATGGAGACAAAATTTTGTTTTTCATTAAAGGGTGTTATGTGATTGGATTGAGGAGGAATTACTTCCAACTTTATTTCAGTAATTGATGTTGTAATGATTAAGAGCTTCTGAATCTATTGATAAGTTATTTGTTTCAATATTTTTTGCAGTTCTTGTTCTGAATGATGGAAAGAAAATCGTTGTGTTAATGTGTGATCAATGTTAGATCTAAGGAAGCTATTTTTCTTGCCATCATCTTATTACATGTGTATTTTCTTACGATAATTGTATCTCAGTCAATAATTGAAATACCAACAAGTTAATGTATTAGTTCTAGGCTTGTAACATGTGTGAATATCTTTGTATGCATTCTTGAGCACGAGGTTTATCCCAAGCTCAACCTTATTTAGTGGCTAATACACCCTTCCACTAATTGGTTTATACCAACACCCATCATTTTATCAGACTCATATAATAAAAAGAAAATACAAAAAAGAGAACGTTTAAACTGAAGGAGGAACTTTCATAGGAAGATATCTCATGAATCACTACGTAAATCCCATTGATAAACTAGCCAAATCGAAAGATCTAGAGAAACATTCCACCATCAAACACTGCAGAGTCTAATTGGGCCTCTAAGGCAGGTTTGGTTCATGTTTTTGAGTTAAAGGGATTTAGGACCCTTCAACAAAATTAGTGCTAGAAGGAGGGCTTGAAGAATGAATGGCTAAGAACGTTGCTGATAAAATATCTCACATAGCCTATAGATTCAAAAAAACCCACATGCATGGATAATCATTCTCAAGACAACGCACATAAAGAGAGTACTCCTGAAACAAGTAACTCAAACCAGAACGAGGAAGAAAACCTATTCCATGAAATACCTTATGCTTTTCCTCGCCAGGAGTTGAACCAATTTAGAAGAATCACAAGAGCTTACGCTCGAAAAATTGAATTTTTTCCCTTAGCCCTGTTACTTCCTCGTAGAAAACAAGTAAGAAGACTGGTGGTCGATACCCCTGACCAAGTTTTTGTTCACACAATAGAAGACCTAATATATTTTTTCCTCACTAATATCAAACAACCCCTTAACCTAATCCCCAAAACACCAACTAGTAACTACTTTGAATCGAACAATTTTCAATCTGAAGAAGAAGGGTTTAAATCAGATCATTCAGTTTCAGAATCAGATGACATGGAGGATAATAATGATAATAATGAAGAGAGAGGAAATTTACCTCCAAATAACCAACCTTATTTGGCTAGATATGCTCTGGAAATCCCAGGATGGGTACATAACCTCCCTCGACATAGAGAAAAATTACTTCCCAAGTTTGACCCTGAAGCTTATGAATTGCGTGAAGACCATATTAAAAAGTTCATATTAGCGATAATATTGATGAACGTACAACACGAGGATGTAGTTTGTAGATTGTTTCCCTATACTTTTGAGAACTCGACCTCGACTTGGTAGTTTAACTTGTTCGTAGGGTCCATAACTAGTTGGACGAATTTTCAAAAGGATTTTTTAGACAAATTTGTAGAAGAAACCACCATAGGAGCTTTGATGGCTAAACTCTTCGCCTCCACCATGAGTTCAAAAGAGAAGGTTAAATACTTCAATCAATTCTTTATCACTATCTTGAATAAATTTCAACCCGAATCTAAACCTACCCAGGAGTTGCAAATTGAAGTATATGCTAATGTTCTCCTTGCGTCTATTTCTATGTTTGTGAAAAGGGATACCAAACATACCCTAGCTGAAAATTCTGAGGAATCCAAAATGATTGAATTCCAAATGAAGGGATGCAAAGAGGTCCAGGTGTCACTAGTTTAAAAGGAAGTTCAACCTCCACCCAGGATAGGATTGTTGTTGACTAGAACTCTAGGAAAACAAACTAAATAAGGTCCCGAAAAGGGAAGAGGAGACATATAATACCTACAATGGATGATAAAGAAACTCTCGAATGAAATCGTAGACATGAAGAGAAGTGTTGAGGAAGGAAACCAAGGTCAAAGGCCCTAAAAACCCTTTTTCAAGAGAAACCCACCTTTCAAAGCGATTGAACCTCCCCCAGCCAACTTAAACATCGATCTTGATAATGTAGCCTCTAAATCTTTCTGTACATATCATCAAGAGAAACATTCTAAAAGAGATTGTCCCCAATGGGTTCATGCTATGAATTTAATTGTCAATCAATTCCTAGATAAATTTTCCCTTACTGAACAATCAAGCAGCTCAATGGTAAATATCATCTATTAGAAGGAATGTGAGCCTCTGGAAGAAACAACCATGTTGTTGTGGGATTATGACTTGCCAATTCCTTCCAATGATATATTTGAGGTTCAAGAACCACCCGCTGAGGTTTTGGCTATGAAAACACGAAGTAAGGTTTAGCCGGTCTCAAATGACCTTACCCTTGTCCAAACTTTGAGAGGAAAAAAACAACCGATCACCTGAAAGAAATTTTTGTTTCCCATAGAAATCCTATAAACATCCATACACAAGAGTCACCCAAGATAGACTACAACATAGTAGAAAAATTTAAAATGTTGAAGGCTAATGTGTCGGTCATGGACATGTGTAGAATTCCCCAGCAAAAGGATTTTCTATTACAAGCCCTAAATTCAATAGAAGCCCATATAACAAGCATTGACCTGGAGGAGGCCATAGCTCCCACAAATCCAAAGAATAAAACAAATGTGAATGATTTCTCTGTAGATTAAAAAGGAAATCATTCCATCCCACCTTTCCTTTTAACGTTTGAATTCTTCAACATAAACCTCCATAATTGTCTAGTAGACTCAGGGGCATCCTCCAATGTCATGCCATTATCTATATGCAAAAAATTGAATGCAGTCCCACTCAAATGTGATAAACATGTTATACAACTAGATAGAAATCAGGTAAAATTTATTGGGGAACTCAAGGATGTCATGATCAGAATAGCTACACACCCGAAATTTGTTCAAGTAATTGACATCATTGTAGTGGATATAACAGAATCTTATGGACAACTACTTAGTCGAGATTGGTCTAAGAAGTTCAATGTATAGTTTATCACGGACTGGGATCACCTCTAGTTTCCATTAAAGGGACATGCAAACATGATTAGGATCGATATGGAAAGGTACATCAAACAAACTGTCACCGATTTAGAAGCCTTCAATGTTGGCATATTTACCTGTGCTAGGAAACTACTCCTGCGATTCTGATTTTGGAAATTTCTCCCCTCTCTCATATGATGTACCTCTCACTCAAAACTCTGATATGGATTTTCAAGTGAATTTACTGGTAGCAGCGGAAGAAAGCCTCTTTTGTCAAGAACCTCTATTGGAAACCACAGACAAAGTAGGTGGAGGGGAGGAAGTAGCTATGCATGAAGAAACTGATGATTTTTTCTTACAAGTTTGGACCCTGTACTTTGATGGGTTTAAATCGCAAGAAGGGTTGGGAGCAAGATGTATCCTCATTGACCCAAAAGGGAAGCAAAATTTCCTGTCCTGCAGAATAGAATTTGAATGCACTAATAATATTGTTGATTATGAAGCTTTGGTGCAAGGACTAAAAAAAGCCATAGACTTAAACATTAAAGAACTAAAAAAATTTGGGGACTCTGAAATTATCGTCAGGCGAGTAAAGAATACTATACATTGCAACTCACCCCACCTGAGGAATTATCAACAAGAAGTGCATAGGCTAATAGAACATTTTGAGGCCTTTAATATTACAACGGTTCCCAGGACAAAGAATACTATTGTTGATTCCCTAGCCATTGCTGCCTCAAGGCTACCCCCTTTATAAGAATATGAATCCTCCAGGTTCACTGTGGAACTACTCTACAAACCATCAGTGCCCAAGAATATTTCTAATTGGATGGTCTTTAAAGGAGATGAACAAATTATAGACTTCCTAACCAATCAGGAAAATTTTAAAGACCTGGCTATTGACGATGAAGTATTCCAAGAGAAACTAATAGGAACCGATTCCCATGAACAAAGAGGTGAAATAGATCACTCTAGTAACAAACCAAATTTTCACACGATACCGAGAGGGGTAGCCAATTTGGAGAATTGTTCCTACCTGAGGGAAATATTTAAAGGGTCAACAAACACAAAAAAGGGAGTTTGTGTCCCATATACGTGACTATAAATATAGAAACCCCAAAAAACCCTAAGAATATAAGTCTAGGCAAGACAATGTCCAGAGAAGAAAGGAAACCCTATCTTAAACTTTTTAGAGAATATCAATATGTCTTTACATGGTCCTACCGAGAATTGAAAACTTATGACACTCGCATTATTCAATACACAATCCCATTGAAATATGGAGTAAAACCATTTCAACTGAAGCTCAAGAAGTATCACCCATCTTTGGAACCCCTCGTGTATCAAGAGATAAATAAATTATTAGATGCTAAGATTATCTTTCAGGTTATACATTCTTCCTGGGTAGAAAATTTAGTTCTTGTCAAGAAAATTTTGGGGGAAATTCGCTTCTGTGTAGATTTCATAAATCTTAATAGAGCATCAGAAAAGGATAACTACCCAGTCCCACCTATGGAACAGCTCTTGAAGATCATGTTTGGTTCTGATATTTTCTCCCTGGTAGATGGTTTTTTAGGATACAACCAAGTTCTAGTCTCAGAGGAAGACTGATTGAAAACTACCATTTGAACCAAGTGGGGAACTTTTTCTTATAAACGCATGCCCTTTGGGCTGATTAATGCAGGAGCAACCTTCCAAAGGGATATGGAAGTAGATTTTCAAGGATTGATTAACATATGTTTAGTATTATACTTGGATGACATGACTGTGTATTCAAAGGACAGAAAATACCACATCCAACATCTAAACCAGATTTTCGAAAGGTGTAGGAAATATGTAATATCTTTAAACCCTAAGAAAAATATCTTTGGTGTCAAGGAAGGTAAATTACTATGTCATATTATATCTCAGGCATGAATTCGCATAGATACATAACAAATAAAAAAAATATCTCAGCTTCCCTTACCCCACAATAAAAAGCCTATGCAATCCTTTTTTGAGAAAATTAATTTTGTGAGGAAGTTCACACCCAATTTCATTGAAACTATCAAACCCTTACAAAAAATGATTCGCAAAGATGTTGATTTTAAGTGGGATGACGAGAGAAAATATGCTTTCAACAATATCAAGACTCCAATATCTCAAGCTTTGGTGCTGAGAAGTCATGACTTTAGTAAAGATTTTTTCCTCTATACTTTTGCCTCCGAAGAATCCTTAGTTGCAATTTTGACCCAGAAAGATGATGATAACAATGAGGCACCAGTATCATTCATGAGCACTAATCTCCAAGGGAACAAATTGAATTATCCTTCCATAGACAAACAAACCTATGTGGTGTACAAAGTAGTAAAACATTTTATATCTTACAACCTAAAAAATCACACCAAAGTCAGTGTGTCTCACCCCGCAGTCTGATCCCTATTCACTCAACAGGAGATGGGGGGGAGAAGAGAAAATTGGATGGCAGTTTTCCAAGAATTTGATCTAGATATAAAACCTTCCAAACTGGTTAAGGGACAAGGATTGTGTAAACTGACCGCAGAAGCTCAAGACCAAATAAATGAAGACTCTGGGTGGGAGAATGAATTGGTGTTATGGTGTAGTGAATCTTTATATGTTCCCCCAGGGCAGGAGTCTTGGTATGGAAAACTAAGTTACCTCCTACATCATGGGACTTTCCCTGAAAACCTAAACCCTAAGGAAAGGAGAGCTCTCAGAATCGTAAATTATGATGGGGTACTCTTGAGATGTCTCAAACATGAAGATGCAGATAAGGTTCTTAAGGACCTCCATGATGGTCCTGTAGGTGGACACTTTGCAGGGAATAACACTTCTCACAAAATACTGAGAGCCATCTATTACTAGCCTACTCTATTTAGAGATGCTCATACATATGCTAGAAACTGTAAAATTTGTCAAATGAGCATGGGGAGGGAAAAGAGAGCAGTTGTCCCACTCCAACCAATGACCATATCCAGACCATTCAAGCAATGGGGGTTAGATTTCATAGGGTATATTACCTCGAGTTATTCAAAAAAAAATAGATACATACTGACTACTACAAACTATTTTACGAAATGGGCAGAGGCCATTCCTCTTACTCACATGAATGAAAAGGTGGTAATCCAATTCATAGAACACCATCTGATCACAAGGTTTGGTATGCCTTCCATTCTTTTTTTTTACAATGTTTCTTACTTTTCTTCCACCCTATTAACATTTTTTTCTCTAGACAAAGGAATTATAATCAAATACTCTACAAACTACTATCCACAAGGGAATGGAGTGGTAGAATCAACCAATAAGAACCTAGTGAGGATCTTGAAGAAAAAAGTTACAGAAAATCAGAGGAATTAGCATATCTCACTTCATAATGCCTTATGGGACGACAAAGTAACACCCAAGGAAGATATAGGTAACTCCCCATACTTTCTAGTATACGAACAAGAAGCCATTCTCCCAAATGGGTTATATCTTCCATCTCTGCATATTTCTCAAGGATCTAGAGGACAACCCTCATCAGTTATTCAACAGAGAATTGATACCCTCCTCATGTTGGAAGAAGAAAGGGAGAAAGAAAAATCAAAGTTCATCTCTCATCAGTAGATAGTTAAAATATGGTTTGACAAAAATAAGGCCAAAGGGAAGAGTTTTGAGGGAAGAGTTTTGAGGTAGGAGACTTAGTCCTAAAGTGGGATAGATAAAATGAACCTAAGGGAAAACATTTGAAGTTCCAGAATATATGGTTCAGACCTTTCCAGGTATCTGAGAAACTTGGGGTAGGCATGTATCGGTTGAAAAATATTAGGGGGGAACCCGACACCCTCCCAGTGAACGACCAAGCCCTAAAACAATATTTCTGTTTTAAAAAAAATATTTGTGTAGTTGTCTTTCATGTTATTTTCTGATAAATGCATAGGTGTAAGGTAGACTATTTCCAAAATAATTTTATTAATTTTTTATTTTTGATGTTTTCTTATAAAAGGATTTTGTTTTGAAAGGCATTGGTTGATCTGAATCAATATGGTGTAGCAAACCTTGCTCCTGACTCATGCTTATGTGCAACACAAGAAATGTTGGAAAATTGTAATTTTTTCTTCAAAGAGTTATATACCTAGTCTTTGCAAACAAACGACCTTAGTGAGTGATGAAGTGTCGACCTAGTGGTATGGTAAAGCCTAAAGGGAAACACAGAAAGTTGGAAAGGACCACATGTACCTCCATACAAAGCTAGGAAGAATTTCATGTTAACCATTTCATCTTGTAGATAACAGATGTCCTCCTCTCCCACTCTCTCAGGGCATATCTGCCAAAAATAAATCAATTACATTAAATGAGTGTAAAGTAGGAGAAGGTATGTAGATAAATCCATCGGGGATATGGACACTTGCTGGTAGTGGAGCAAGGTCTGCGACATCGGGATGACTCCGTTGGGGCTATGGACACTCACTGGAAATGGAGAAACACCACAGCAAGTGAATGATGATAACTAAAATGGCCTAGTGCCAGTGAATGCTTCACCCGATTCTTGTCAGAAGGCGATGTGGGTCATGGTCAAGAGTAACGAAGGTGGAATAAAGGTTGAAACTCCATAGGTGGGCTCGAATTCATGAACCAAGTAAATTGTAAATGCAAGGATAGGAAAGGCTCTGATAAAAGCAAACCCAGTTATTTTCCCAACCAACTTCTACATCAGCTATGCCTAAGGGGAGGAACAAAGATTTTGCTTTATCCCAGAGAATCGCCATTTGTTGAGCGCTCAACACACCCTAAAATCTTTTTGAAATTTTGCCACTTTTGGGTACCACTTGTTTTCATTTTATTGCGTGAGTTCAGCTCAATATGGAGGGGTGGTTATTTTTGTTTTCATGACTCTTATCAATCAAATCAGATTTGTTTTGAACTTGTTAAATGAAACCTTGTGTCTAAAATAACTTAGCATTCTAACTTAGAATCTACAACTAACATTGTGACAAGCTCGCTTATGTTCAACTTCGGAAAACTCCAAGCAAATAAAGTGGCCACATAATAATAATAATCGTCGATTGTCGATGCACCATCGATGTCGGTAAAAGGCAAAATATTTTTTTGTTAGTAATTCACCACGTAGTTTCAGGAGATAGTCGATCACCATCGGTGTCGGCAGAATACGTGAGTACTAAAAATTTACATGAGCCATGATAAACCCCCAATAGACGATGACAGATACATTGGTTTGGGTTCAGCAAAATATTGAGGAGTTAAATCCTTAAAAATTTATGCATGGACGCATCTCTGATCGTCGATCCCTGATGTACTTTTGGCATTGGGATATTTTTGAGAGAGTTAATCCTGGAGAACTTGGGTAATATTATCTCTGATCGTCGATCCTTGATACTTTTTGGCATCGACAGGGTAGGATCTATTGTTAGAACAATTAGCTAAGGAAAATTACTCGATTCCAAATAACACGAGTAAACGAAGACGTTGATCTCAAGTGCAACGTGGTTTTGTCGCATAGGGGTGTTGTACGGTCTAGTTTTTCCCAAGACATATTTAGTTTCCTTGTGTCCTAGTCGCACCTCTAAGTTAGCCTTGCCACGTCAGCTCTATATGGAAATATGGATCGATGTCAGGAATTTTGGAAGGATATATCAATGAAAAGTGTTTAAAGAGAAACCCTGACCCCCAATCCACCATCTACATTATCAAAACGATGGGGTGTTTTCAGCATGAAGTACGATTGGATTCTGTCATTTAATAGGACAGTTAATGCTTCACCTCACATAACTTGCTACCCCCTGCATCGATTGAACAAAAGGAATTTGAAATCACCAATAGGCCACGTTATATCCCACACCCACGTCGTTGACCTATGATTGAATTTAATCTTAAACATAATGAGGATTTGGCAGCTAATTAGGGGATCAAATTTTGCTCAGTTTTCAAAGTGCTCGGAATGCAATGAAAACAGTGCCATTGTGTCTGTCTCGTCTTCCTGATTTCGGCAGTATATTTACTTTCGCAAACGGAGTCCGTATGAAGGAGTTATCGCGGTCTATCCGCCAAGCCAAACAGGCAAATTTTTTTATGCTGACTGTACCTGTCCGTACAGTTCGTACGGTGACGTGGCAGGGCCGTACCATCATGATGACATGGCAGTTGGATGATGTGGCATGTTTTTATTGGTTGGTGGTTGTCCAATCGACTGTTGACATGTGTCATAAGTGGTTGATAAGATGTGGACACGTGGCCCAATCCATGGGCGCCACGTGTCCCTATATGGTTGGTTTATTATTGTTGTGTAAAATGTTATGGGAGCCCGCGGGGTTCGACCCCGGGACCTCCCCACAACATATGACTTTACAATTTCCGCTAACCATTATGCCGACCCGTGTTCCTTGTTTCATATTCCAATGCACATATATTTGAATTAATATGTTGTAATAGTTGGAAAGGGGGGCGGGTCGGGGCTAAGCCCCGACCCGTGGACACATTGTTATACATACGACCGCATATGTTAAACTCGAACCATTGGCGCGCGCGTTATATTTATTACATTGTAATGTATTGCAATATATTACATTGCAATGCATATATATATATGTTTCCATTTAAAACATGCGCGCGGGAATGTTTTAACCTTTGGTTAAGTGTGTGTATGGTTTGACCGGTGGGTTAACCACTTGGGAGTTATAACAGTTAAACTACTTTTGCGCCTAGCCTATGGTTTCATGCGCCATGTGCCCAGATGCCTAGGCGGTTAGGGGCTGGCGCGCCCTTAACCATCCTATGGTTTGTACCGGTGCACGGTTATGCACGGGACTGAGTTTTTACGCTTAAATAAGCGTGTGAGCCAGGTTTGCTCAAGGGGGATTACAATTTGTAGAACCAGAGACAGCAAGTTGGAGAAGGAGACTTCAAGGAAGCATATCTTTCTCATTTTTCGACCGATTGAGGTGCCGAAAAAGCACAGACAGGGGTTTTGGGACGCTACGGAGCCATTGGAGCAGTCGGTTTGTCATTTTGAGCATTGTAAGGAATGTTTTTGAGCACTTTGAGCAATTTAATAAAAATGATCCATTGGAAGCTGAACCAGGAGATGTAGCCCGGAGAGGGGTGAACTCCTTTATCAAGTTGTTGTGTTTATGTGCTGATGTTCATCGTTTTATGTTGTTGTCTATGCATATTTTACATAAGTAATCCTTAATTATGTGTTGCAAATTGATCTGGTTTCTTTAAACACATAACATTTCACTTGCAATAATTATTCAAGTTTTTCAAGTCTTCTTCATTTTTAGATCAAGTTGGTATCAGAGCACTGGTTTTG
>SNQJ01S0006876.1:382654-438122 GCA_010110895.2 Picea sitchensis | reverse complement strand
AAAATTTGAGAATATAATAAATATTAAAATAGATAATGAATGTATATACCGTCAGACGATATTCATTTGATCCCCCGTCCATGTGCCCATATTTTCTACAATGTTTTGTAGCTGTTGCTATTAAAACTCTTTCGGGACGTCCAGTACAACAATTTTTGCAAGGGAAATAACATTTACCGTCACCCTTTTCACCCTCTTTAATTATTTTCCCAGCTCTAATGTTTTCTGACATTCTTCCCCACAGACTTATACTGAAACAAATATCTATTTTTTGTTCACTGAGAAGACCCGCAAACCCTTTTTGAAGCGTCGTTATTATAGCAAACTTGTCTCAACATCCGTCAAATGCACCATATTTATAGATTTTGTAACGTCGCAATTCCGACGTAAAAAAGTCCTAAGTGACCATTGGTATTTTGACTTGGTGAACATACTAAGGTGACCGTTGGAGGGGAAAACCTAGTTTCCAAAACATCGCAATTGCGACATACATATTCACAAACGTGGCAAGAGAGACGTTCCAGTGGAAAACGTGGCAAGAGAGACGTTCCAGTGGAAAACTTGGCAAGAGCGATGTTAACGTGGCAAGACCAACGTTAACATGGAAAGAGAGATGTCAATGTGGCAAGACCGACGTTATCGGGCAACATGAATTTTTTTTTTTATAAATTTCCTCTATTTTGTGACACTATGGACAATTTTGTCCATAACGCCGCAAATAAAACGTCAGAATTTTTACAATATGTACTAGTGTAGAGGGGTATTTTTCTATCCATAAATTTTCGAATAGAGAAAAGATTACTTTTTTCGCTCCTCAAAGTCGTTCCCCATGTCAAAGATTGGTGGGAAACTTTCTGTGAGCAAAAGGAAATAGAGGAACCCTCATTATTTACAGTCACGACCACCTGGGAATCCTTCAGGGATTCTATTAAGGAACAATACTACCATGTCAGAAGTTATGACGACTTGTATACCAAATGGACCACACTGCGGCAATAAAGAGACCAAGCAGTGCCAGATTTCACAAATATCTTTCATACCTTGTGCACCAAGCTGGGTATCAAATATTCAGAGCTACATCTAGTGCTCAAGTATTGTGGTTCTCTGCATAGATACATCCAGACCAAAATTGAATTTCTGAACATCTCATCCTTGGGCATGGCCTACTGATATGTCGTCAAAATCGAGTCGAAGCTCAAACAAAAGATGCGACAATTTGGTTCCAGGGACCCTTCACAACAAAAGCTAGGAAAGGGCAGATTCAATCCACAGAACAAAGGACAGAGCAAAGATGGACAATATCAGGACAACTAGTCCAAGATAAAAGCAAGGAAGGACACCGAAAAGAAAAATAAAGATACCGGGAAGTGGTGCGACTTCCATAAGAGCCCTTGGCATAACACTACTAACTAGCTCTCAAAGCAGTCGCTAGTGGCCAAAGTGAAAGCCTCCAAATAAAATGCAGGTTCAGACTCTGATACAGAACCAGAAAGGGGAAGATAGTTCATTGACGTGGAACCTAGTGCCACCATTTCTACCACCAAGCTCTAGCCCAGTGAACCAGACGAGACAAAAGAAGGAGAAAACCTCTTCCATTCACAGATGTGGGTAAAAGGCACCTCGCTACACTTCATCGTTGATAGCAGTAGCCAGAATAACCTCATCTCAGTAGAGGTCGTCAAGTGGTTGGCTCTGTCGACAATGCCGCACCCACAACCCTACACCATTGGATGGCTCCGCCAAGGAAGCGATCTTTGCGTCAACCAATAGTGCCAACTGTCATACGACATCAAGCCCTTCAAAGACAAGGTATTGTGTGATGTTGCTCCTCTCAGAGTTTGTGATGTTCTTTTGGGCCAACCTTATTTATGAAAATTTCATGTTGTATATGAGTCTAGGCCTCATAGTCTTATTATTACTTTCAACAAGAAATTGTACAGGATACCCGAGGCAGTCCCACCTAGTGCTATTTCCTTGATCTCTGCTAAGAAATGCAGGAAAGTCATCTCTCAGATGAGGAATTTTGTCTTCTTCATGATTCACTCTCAGAATAAGCAAAAGATCACAGCCACATCCAGGGTCTCTACAGCTAACCTCTCCACACAACAGAAGTAAGTATATGAGGTCATGGAAGAATACTCATATATCTTCACCTCACCTACCGGGGTACCTCTTCACTGCCAGGTCAATCACCCCATCGATATGACCCCCGATGTACCGCTGCCCAATGGGACAGTCTATCGCCGCTCTCTATTAGAGAATGAAGAGATCAAGCGATAGATCCAAGAACTGATCCACAAAGGGCACATCCTTCCCAGGTCATCACCTTGCTGGAGCCCAATTGTGCTGGTACAAAATAAAGATGGACCCTGGCGACTCTGCATTGATTACTGGTCTCTGAATAAAATCATAGTCAGAAACTGGTACCGATTCCCCGAATTGACGACCTCCTTGATCAAATCATGGGTGACAAATACTTCAATAAGATTGATCTGAAGTCTGGCTACTACCAGGTCCCGATAGAACAGAGAGATGTATGGAAAACTGCCTTCAAGTCAAAGGAAGGCCTTTTTGAATGGTTGGTCATGCCCTTTGGTTTGACAAATGCTCCAACCACTTTCATAAGGATGATGGATGATATCATGTGACCATTCACCAATACTTTTGTAGTGGTGTATATGGATGACATTCTCATTTATAGCAAGACTTAGTCCGAACACTTGCAGCATATTCAGTAGGTTATGCACACCCTGCAACAACACAAGGTATATGCCAACTTGGAAAAATGCTCCTTTGACATGGACAGGGTCCATTACCTGGGCTACATAATTGATCAGCATGTTGTACATGTGGATCCATCCAAGATCCAAGTCATTCGTGACTGGCCATCCCCAACAACACTCACTGAGCTTCAGATCTTCTTGGGCCTTGCCAATTTATACCGCAGGTTTGTGTTGGGATTCTCCCATATTGCATGGGCCCTCAGCCAAATAACGAGCGGTGGTGGTAAGGAAAAATTTTCATGGGGTTAGTCCCAACAACAAGCATTCGATGATTTGAAGTAGCTCTTGTGCTTAGCCCCATTACTTTCACTACCAGACCTGTAGCATCCCTTTCAGATCGATACAGATGCTTCAGACTATGCAGTGGGCGTCGTTCTCACTCAGCACGACCACCCTGCGACCTATCATAGTGAGACACTATCATATGTTGTCCGTAAGTACCCTACTTATGACAAATAAATGTACTCCAGTGTGAAATCCTGCTACCAGTGGAGACATTACATTCTTGGGAAGGAGAGAGTCATCCACATTGATCATCAACCACTGCAGTTCATGCAGACACAAGGAAAATTGCAGAATGATCGCCATCAAAAGTGGTGCACATACTTGCAGCAATTCCACCTCAACATCAAGTATAAAATAGGAAGCACCAATCATGTCACTGATTGCCTTAGCAGACCACCAGCCGCAACACTCACCACGATGATAGACTCCTATGGCCATGAGACCTCTGGATGGCCCCAACTCTATGAGACAGTCCCAGACTTCGCCACCACCTACCAAATGTTGGGTGCAAATGTAGTTGTCGATAATTTCCATCTTCAGGATGGGTTGTTATGTCGTCTGGTCCATATCTGTGTTCCATCAAGAGAGAGAGGGAAGCTTATATGGGAATCCCACTACAGTCGGGTGGCAGGACACTTCGGCTTCGAAAAGACAGTGGCAATTCTACAAAAACATTTATACTGGCCGAAACTTCAATAGGAGGTAAGCAAGTATATAAGGTATTGCACTGCCTGCGCTATTGCCAAACTGACCACTAAGAAATAGGGCTTGTACACCCCTCTTCCTACTCCTGACAGGCCATGGGAATCCATATCAATGGACTACATGTCAGGTCTCCCGTACACCAAATGGGGAAATGACTATGTTTTTTTGGTTGTTGATCGCTTTTCTAAGATGGTGATTCTGGTTGCCTGCAAGAAGAACATCATAGTAGAGGCCATTTCCAAGCTCTTCTTTGAACGAGTCTAGGTAAATTTTGGAATCCCACAAACCATTGTCTCAGATCAGGACAATCAATTTCTCAGCACATTCTGGTCGAGCCTCTGGTCACTGTTGGACACCAATCTCACCAAATCCATGGCCTTCCACCCCTAGACAGATGGCCAAATCGAGGTCGTAAATCGAATGATTGTGCATATCCTTCGCATGCATAATTCAAAGAACCCTCGCACATGGGATGAGAGTCGTCCCTATGTCCAACATAGCTACAAATGAGCCCTACATAGCTCAACTAGCCACAACCCCTTTCAGGTGGGGTTGGGATTCCAACTATTGGGTCCCATAGATGTTGCACTTCCCCTTGTGGTCACCTAGACTGACTCATCTCCTGTTGCAAATGAAGATGAAAAAGCCACCCATTTCATTGAGCAGATCCATCACATCTGTCAACAGGTTCAGGATATCCTACAGAAGTCCATGTGACAAGTACAAGCAACGCCATGATCAACATCGAGTGCCACATAAGTTTCAGGTGGGTGACAAAGTTTGGTTGCACTTGCAGAAAGAACGCCTTACATGACCCCGTCGGAAGCTTCAACCAATCCATTATGGGTCATACACCATCACCAAGGCCATGGGGGATAATTCTTTTGAGCTGAACATTCCTCCTTTCCTTGGCCTACACCCATTATTCAACGTGGATCTCCTTCGCCCTTATTTCCCACCATTATTGGACACCTCAGACATAGCAGAACAACTGACACTAGCAGAGATCAACCTCGACTGCATACAAAAGGCATCCAAATATCAGATTGTGGACACACATATCAAGGGCACTCAACAACAAAGGATCCAACTTTATCGAGTCGTCAAAGCAGGGCAACTCCTGCACCAAGGCAAGTGGCTCACCCTGGGCCAAATTTAGCATAAATTTCCTCATCTGATGGGGGAACTCAACAAAATGGATACCATTTCTTCCTAATGAGGGAGGATTTATCTAGGTGGATATTGGTGGCCACCCACCTTTTCCAACTGGCTCAAAACAATTTTCTGGCAATTTTGGCAATTTACTATTTTTAGCAGTTTTAACTTCCGGGGCCATTTTGAGGGCCTAAATTAAGTTTTTTTAGTATCAATATTCTGAATGATAATTGAATGCATGTTTGATCCAAAAAAATCAATCTTATCGACTATACCTTTCCAACGGGCTATCATACGCCTAAAACGGAGATCGTATGCAAAAGTTACAACCCCGGGAAGTTGATGTACAAACTTACCCAAATGGGGCCCACATGACTTTTGGCGCTTCATCTGCTAGGGTTAGGTTTTTGGATGTATAAGTTTTTTGGTATTCCTGTTCATTGTAAAAATTCCTTCAGAGCCTCATTGTAATCATCTTCTTGTGAATGAGGGCAACCATCACATCTCTTCTCAGAGATAAGCCGCTACCATTCCAACAAGCTTGTTTCCACTGCATTTTACAATTTCAGCTTATTTCCTTATTGAATAGAAAAATAGTTTTACTGTATCTTTGTTATTTTGTGTTAAGAACCTGTTAATAATCTGTATTCATTTTGTTATTCTCATAAAATCCAGTTCACATACCAACCAATGATACTTTAGATTCGTCACCTGAATCTGATCCAAAGTCTGTGGATCGTGTTGTTGCTGCAATTGTTTGCCTCCCTTTCTTTTCCTTGAACCACTTTGGCCTCTTCTCGGGATGCAATTGCCAAAAACGATCCTCATCATTCCCCTCTTTCTTGCAACTCTTGTAAGAGGGCTTCTCTTCCTTTCTCGTCACTAAATTTGACTTCTTTCCATGCCACTTCCTTTTGTCCTCTTTCCTTGAAGACGATTCCCCTAATACACCAACACTTGTTTTCCCTGCTTCAATGTATGTCGCTTGAACATAAACCTCATCAATATTAGTTGGTCCAAACATGAATATAGTATTTTGAATATGTGTAGGTAAATCTCCTATATACTTCATAAGAGTTTCTTGGGTATGTAAAGGAATATATAACATCAATGCCATTTTACAAAAGCTTTATGTGTATTCTTGCACTGTTTGTCCTTTTCTTAGTTTTAAAACTTGTCATTCAATTAAGGATTTCTCTTTATTACCCAAAGGATATAATTTCTTTCTAAGTGCAGAAATAAAACTTTTCCATGATGGAAATACATTACCCACTTGTTCCGTGCCATTTTGCAACTTGCTTTGCCACTAGATGAGTGTTGTGCCTGTAAGTATCAATGATGCCAACTTGATTTGTGTGGCCTCATCCTTGATATGTTGCACATTGAAATATAAATCCATCTTCCTGACCCAACTGTCAATTCTATTTTCATTAACTTCACCATCATACATGGGTAATTCTAATTTAACATCAAGTTTTAATAAAGGCATTTCATTCTAATGTTTATGAACATGTATCTTTGCATTGGATTTAGAACTTGAACTTGAAGATGAAGGAGGTGATGATGGAGGTGAAGGAGGAATATGAGGAGGATCCTCTCCTTATTTACTTTTTCCCTTTGAATATTCACCAAGAAATAGTCTCTTTCGTTCCAAGTAATCCTCATACAAAACCTTCATCATCTCCGACATAGCAAAGAAATTTTTTCGAAACTCTTTCTCACCTTGAGAAAGTCCCTCTTACGATGCCATCTTCTCGCTGTGAGAAGTTCTCTTTCTCAATCTAATCAATGGATTCTCTTCAATAAGATCGCCTTCACCATGAAGTATCTTTTCTTTGGTTAACATGCAAAACTCAAATCCAAACGTCAAATAGCTCTGATACCACTTGATCCGAAAAGATCTTTTACACGACTATGGTTGAGTTATTAAGCATGTGTTGATTAACCAATTAGGAAACTTAAAGAAAGAGGAAGAAGTATAGAAGAAGTGTGACTTCCATGTAAGCATGTATAGAACTGAAATGAAGCATAAAACAACAAAAAACCATAACACCAATGTGATAACGAAGTTCAACAATCTCCCCTACGTCTACGGGCCTTTGTCTCAGTGGGTGAGGCTTTCTTATTTCTGTTCAAAGATCAATAGGTAAATCCCAACAGTTTCACAATGCTACAAAACTGATCTAGTATTTTTCTACCAGATCTCAAGAACCCAACAAAAGAAACAACACTCAAATCGGATGACCGGAGCTCCCATAAATAGCCCGCAAAGCTGCACTCCTCAACAACTTCCCTGCATAAAAATGGATTTTTCTTGGAAAATATTTAGCATAAACATGCTCTGAATCACCTCCTTATCCTCAAGAAGGCCTGTTTTATATAGATCTGAAGTTGGTAACCATCTCCCAACTTCCTCCCAAGATCTGGCCTAAAAAAGGGCCCAATATCCCCCAATATTGGCCAAAAATCTCCAAAATTTGCTGAATAATATCCAAAAAATCACTAATATAAATTTTAAACCCACTTTATAACAAAACATAGGGTGCAACCCCCTATTGTGTTGTATGTTGGTCCTATGGGCTTTCTCGACGTGATCTCGGGGTAGGCGCCAACGGTTAAGCCCCGAGTCTTTAGCGTTGCACTGGTCGTATGGGCCATATGGCCACTTACTATAAATCCATGCCCCAAACACAGGTGTATCTCCGAGTATTAATCCCACGATCGGTTGGGGCTGGGCCCCACCAATCAGGGCTAAACCCCCATTCTCCGCAACTGTCAACTTATATAAAAAATGCACTGAGTATTCAACAAGAAACACCCTGTAACCCGAATGGTTAGCGCCCAGTTGCTAAATCGTTGGCGCCCGAGGAGGTCAGAGGTTTTAACCTCTCGACCTAATTTTTTTTTACCCAATTTTCATTGGGAATCCGTAGGGTGCATCTTGGCCGCAAGTGTCGAAAACATCAAACTGCCATCTCGCCTTTTTCGTGTCTCTAATGACATCACATGGACACTTAAGACACCTCCAAATACTAGTTTAAGAAGGAGAAATCATTTGATTAAGAGTACAAATCTTTCACCATGAAGAAAACCAGTTAAAAATGAATTTTAAAGGGCAACGCTCCCCTACCCACTGTCAAGGAGTGCTAATGCTCCCTACCCTCCTTTTAGGGAGCATTGTAGCACTCTATACACCCTTCTGGGGGAGCGCTAGGCTCTTTTGAGGAAACTTTGGGCAGCACTCCCCTACCCACTGTCAGGGAGTGCTAGTGCTCCCCACCCTTCTTTGGGGAAGAGTTGTAGCACCCTGTGCACCATTCTGGGGGGGCATTATGTTGTTGAGAAAATCAGGGGAAGATCCCCCCTTATCTTGGAAATAAGTTGGATTCGAATTTGAGGTCAAGGATGGATCTTAGGGAAGATCCACAACTGATGGAAAAGGATCCTCAACCTATCCCAAGAATCTCTCAAGTGGTTAGGCCTCTCCAAGCTTATATAAGGAGGCCTCCTCATGGTGAAAGGGGAGATAGAGAAATTTAGAAGCACCTAACTTATGATCTCATAAGGAAGGAGAGACATTGAAGGCATCAAACTTATGATCTCATAAGGGAGATATCATTGAAGCATAATCAATTTATGTGTGGATTACTTGAGCAAAGGGTTGGACACGGAGAGCTGGGAGAGGCTGTTGCACCTTCATCAAAGGTCTGTAAGTATTCTCTATTGTTCTCATTAATATACATATGTGCTTGGCCTGTTTCTTTCAAGGTTATGTTTATTCTACATGAACTTGTGTCTATTAGATAGATATGGTTTCAAGCTAATCTTAGTAGAGTAGGAAGCTTGTTTTGTCTTTGTTTGGTTTGTAGGACTTATCGAGGAGCTTGGGGATCAAATATCAACTCAAACTGTGTGAGGATGAACATCGTTAAAAAGGTACACCTTTATTCCTCTTCTCTATACATTAGTTTAGCTAGATTTAAAAGGATGTCAATTACTAACGTTAGCACCCTTTCTGTCTTGGTCTTAGGAGTCTAGAGCCCAAGAGAGAATCCACCTGTCTGCAGGGGGATTTCTCTGTAACAGACATTGGCGACTCCACTGGGAAAATCAAAGCTTTTAGTTTTGGTTTCCTTCCTAGATCTTGTTTTGGCCTTTTCTCACTTTTTGATATTCTTCATGCTATGTTTATGATTCTTAGATGTGTTGTTGGCTTTTGATTCATCCTATACACACTGAAATTTTGATTTTTCTTGATTTTTTTTTAAATTTATGGGCAAAAGTTTGAGTTCTGAGAGGCTAGCGCTCCCCTTCCTCTACTACTAGAGCACCAACACTTCCCTATAGTGTTTTAGGGAGTGTTGCAACACTTTGGTTCCCTTGACACCAGAGCGCTAGTGTTTTTTTGCTCAAAACACATTTGGGAGTTGATCTGAGAGTCTAATTTTTTTTTATTTATCTTCTCAAAGTTATCCTCATCTCAGTGTGCCTTTGTTTTAGCCTCCAACATTTTGAATTATGAGAATTCATGATGTTTTGTTTGGGTTTATGACGTCTTTCTTCCTTACTTTGAGTCACTCTTCTCCTTTGAGATTTGGAGTCGATCTACTTCTTTCTCCTTCATCTGATTGTATGAAAGTTGTTGTAAGGAATTCAAGGATCTATGCCATGTTCCATTTTATCTTTGAGGTTATTTTCCCAAGCAATTCCTAGTTGTTCATCATCCATTAACCTTCTCCTACCTTCACTAGTAATTTCACCAATTTTCATGCATTTTAGGTGAGTTTTTGCATGGTTTTTGGTTCTTTTTCTGAGTTTTTGGGAGGACTGACGCCCCCTTGTAGGCCATACCATAGCGACAAAACTCCTCTACAGTATTTTAGGGGGCGTTGTAACACTATGTACCCTTGTTTTAGGGAGCGCTAGTCTCTTTTTTGAGAGTTTTTGCCTTCTTTTGCTCAATATTTTGCAGCCTTTTTTGCAGAGATATTTACCCAGAGTCTGTGGTTGGTTTGTGAAGTTGTTTGGATGGGTTTTTGATGGTTTTTTATGCTTATAACTCCCTCTTGTCTTCATTGGATCTTGAAACCTTTTTCATAAATGTGAAATTTCCTTTTCTAGCTACGTGTTTTGTCGGGACAGTTTTGAGTGGTTTTTTTTTCTCCCTATCATTTCTTGGATTCTTCTTTGCATTTGTTGTGTTCCTTGAATGCTTGATTGATTGTATAATCCTTGAAAGTGTTATTTCTTGTTAGAAAAAGTTTATACTTCTTTTCTTTCATACCTCACTGCCTTGAGTGCATGCTTTGTTTGTCTCCCTTTTGCTTCGTGTCTTTTGCATATGCATAGGACTCTTTCTCCTGATTGAAAGTAGTGGATCATTGAAGGTTTTGTATTTACTTTCTGTATACATCATAATCAAACAAAGAACATAGATGCATTTTTTCTTTTGGGTAGTGAAACTCGCTTTCATTTGAAGTAGCAGAATTGCATGGTTTTTGGCTTTTTTGGGACATTGTGCATCTGTAATGATGAATGTTTTCTCCTTCTCGTAGCATAACTTTCATCGAAATGAAAAGGTTTCATATTCATCTCTTTGCATAACTTCTGATTTGGTCAAAACGTCATATTGTCCCACACCTTTTTCCTTTTGAGTAACAACAACCTTAAAAATAAAGTGCTAAACTAAAAATTGATTAGACATTTTTATATTTTCTGGTAGCAAAGCTACATCAGATTAGTTGTAGGGATTTGGAATAGGTGTGAAAGATAACTTTCCAAAGATGCAAACAAACATAGAATCTTGTGTTAGGGAGAGGTGAAATCCAATTGCTACATTTTGTCCTGGGAATCCCTTCTCACACAAGGGTCAATTCTGAGGTCACATTAAGACTGGCAAAGTTACTCACTTTGCTTTGTTGGTCTTGGTGTAGAGATTGCGCGTATTATGGGGGTCGTTTGAAGGTATACCAACAATGATGAGTGAAATCCTTTCAAGTTGATTTCAGGCCGGATACCCTGCCCTTGCACATGGATCAGGCTGTCAACTGTTTCCCCAAACATCACTGTTGTAGTTGGTAACCTTAGTGGCCTATCTCTTTAGGGTCTTTACATAAGGTGACTATGGAGGGGAAAGTCTTCACGGTACCTGGAATTGATGTTGGCCAAACTCACTCGGGCTCCTTGGAGGGTATACCCATGATTATCTGTGGGAGCTTGCACCAGGGTGTAAGTCCATTAAGAAGGTTGTCAACGTAACTTTTCCACCCTCTCTATCTCAGCCCCTTCTTACTTTGTTCCTGCAACGTTGGATTTTATCCCAAACTAGTGTGCTCATTGTGAGAAGGTTTTGTTTACTTGTTTTCTTACTAGATTTTTAGCGTGTGTTGTTTGTTCTCCCTAGAAGAATATAGGTTGGATCTTTATTTTTATGGCATCAGTTCCCAGAATGACCAATGAAGGAACCCATTTTCCAGGGGAGCCCTTTGTTTTTCCTTCTTACGGAAATGTTGGTCCTCCTTACATCACTACTTTGAGCCTTCCAGGTCTCACAATTGGGTTACTGGTATGGTTTTTTTCCACTCTGGTGATCTCGAATGCATGTGCTTCATATGTAAGCACACCACCCACACACCAACCTCATGTCAACCTTTGTCCTTCTTCTCCCGCCAGGTCTCCTTCCATTTCTCCTTCTACGCCTAGTGAAAGATCTGAAGTAAGTAGCCAAGTTGATAAGAAGAAGAAGAAATGGAAAGAGAAGAAGAAGAACCAGAAAGGGACCAAGCCGCCAACTACATCAGATGTTGGATCCAAGAAACCAAGTACTGTTAATGGTATTGGGAGTGTTGATGAGGTCGACAAGATTAAACTGAAGAATATGAAACCTAAATTCCCTTGCAGTCTTTGTAAGGGTCACCACTTTCTAAGGGATTTCCCTGGTCTTCCCAAGGTCTTAGAAATGTGGTCATCCATGTCATCGACCCCTGCTCGACATGTTGATGACACCCCGTCAACTACTGACATTAAGGTTGGTAAGACGAAGACAGTTGTAAGATTTCCTTATATGTTATGCGAAGGTGATCATTATTCTCACCTTTGTCCTCGTATGGATGAGGCTTCTTCTCTTTTGGCAAAGATTCAATTCCCAACTGGTTATTGTAAGATTTCCCCCAACCCATCATTATATTATGGAATGGTCAATCCGGTTCCATCCCTGGTCAGTCTGGCCGATCAAGTGGTCAATCTAGTTTCATCCTCAATTGAACCACTAACCAAAGTAGTTGATCCAGTACCCTCATCGATCAGCCCCACTTTTCATCTGAAGAGTGCTAACATGGTCAATCCCATTCCTCCTCTGACAAGTGCCAAAGTGGTTGCTCCGGTCCTTTCATCGATCAATTTGGTTGATCATGTCATCAATCTGGTCACGTCCTTAGTCGAACTAGTTGACAAAGTGGTTGATCCGATCCCATCTTTGATCGATCCCGCTCTCCCATTAGAGATTGCAACCCAAGCGATTGATTTGTTTCCACCTATCGACCCCATTCTCCCCTTGGAGAATGTAACCCAAGTGGTTGATTTGATGTCGTTATCAATCGATCCTACTCTCCCTCTAGAGAGTAAACCTGATACTACCCACATTTTTCTCATTGATATAGAATCTACCATGCTGGGGTGCATTCCTCCTTCTCCCGCGAAACCCCCTCCAAGTAATGAGGCCATCCTTTTTGATTGGGGTTTGCTAACTGGAACTCATCTTCCCTCCCACATTCCTTTCAAGATTACAGTATAGGTTTTTGGTCGGGACGTTCCTCATGCATTGATAGATGAAGGTTCGTCTGTTAGTATTTTGTCCTCTATTGCTTGGAAAGCTTTGGGTTATCCTCGGCTTTTTCCAGTTACCCAGACTCTGTTTTCTTTTAACAGAAGAACCAATCACCCTTTAGGGATCCTTCCCCATTTTTCCATAACTTTGGGAGGGAAAACTATCTTTATTGATGTTATGCTAGTCCAAGAACCCTTGGATTTCGATTTACTCCTTGGGCGATATTATGTCTATTCCATGAAAGCTATTGTGTCCACTCTTTTTCGTGTGATATATTTCCCACATGATGGAAGGATGGTGAATATTGATCAACTTTCGTTCGTTGGCCCTGGATTAAACATCAACCCAATGAACTCTCTAAACGAGTCTTATATGCAGTCGGTATCACCCCTGCCACAGGTCAATTATGTGGCGTTGTCTCCCATGACTTCAACTTCTGATGACTTAGATCCTGAAGCTGACATGGTGATCTCTTTGGTAGGGCTATTGGAGCCTGATCTCCTTACTTATCTCGTGGCCCTCAACATGTGCTCCTTCCAGAGAATTCTTCTTCCATCCAGTGAAGATCTCTTGGAAGCCATGACCAAGTTTTATCCCTTGACATGGTATCCTTCTAGAGTGTTAACCTCTTGGAAGCCATGATCAAGAAGAACCATGAGCACATTTTTCCTCTCTTTTGCAAGCTTGTTAAAAAATGAAACAGAGGCCTTGAACATAGTTTTCCTCTCTGTAACAAGATCGTTAAAAAATGAAAGAGAAATCTAGGGATTGAACCCAGAGCCTTGAGCATAGTTTTCCTCTCTGTAGAAATCTCATTAAAAAATTAAATAGCCATATGGGGATTGAACCCAGATCCTTGAGCATAATTCTTTTCCTGTGTCAAGCTCATTAAAAAATGAAACAGTCACCTCGCCTGTCAGGTCGAGTCTTTCGCCATATCTTGTAGATGTCGAGTCAAGTCTTTCATTAGGTCTCGTATTTGAACCTTCATTTCATCCACCTATATCCTTTTTCTCCATATAGTAGAGAAATTGGTGACAACCTCAAAGTCAATGAATGAATTGAAGCTTGGGGGGCATGTCTCCAGCCTTTGATGATCATTCTAGAGTTAAGCCACTAGATTTTTAAGCTAGGGGCATACCGAGCATGGTCTTAGTTCCTTCTCACGCTCGAAAAAACATGAGAATGCAACTGAGTAAACTCTTATCTCTTTTTTCAAACTCGCATGGACACATGAAAAAGGAACCCTGTGGAGTCGTCTTTAAGCTCTTTTCAGAATCTCTAAATATGAAAAGATTTCCGAGTGATCTTGCTTCCTTTCCCACTCGTTAAAAGGTTTGAAAGGGCATCTTTCGAGTGATAATTTATCTCTTTTTCGACCTCGCGAGACTAACATTACGAAAAATGAAAACCCTGGAGTCATCTTTAAGTTCTTTTTAGACTCTCTAAACATGAAAAATCACTGAGTTTACCTTCTCTGGAATCGTTAAAAAAATCATACATTGAAGGGCCCATATGGGACCGTATCCTTACTTCTTTTAGTTCATTAAACAAAGGAAGAGGGAATTACTGAAGGTGAGTTATATCGAGCATGTGTTATCCTCCTCGATATCATTAAATAAAAAAGAGGTACTCATCTATCTGGATGGGGGAAAAAATTGAAGGAAGCAAGCCAAGCAGTTTTTGAAAACATTACAAGTCACTCTTACGATCGCCCTTGAACATGACACTTTATCTTTGCACACATTTTTATCAACTGAAACTCTGCACTGAACCAATCCTTTGAGTTTTCTTACTCCTTTTGGTCACCCGACGAAATTCACTATATCCATTGCATCATCGTGTTTTGGTCCATGTCATGTTTATGCTGTTGTGCCTCAGTGTTCAAGGGAAGTATCTGCCTCGAGAACAAACCATCACAAATTTCCTGTTTCAATACCCGTGTGAGTCCATGTTCATTTGATCCACCAATTTACATCTCTGTGTTAGTTTCATGTTGTTGATGGGGGATACATCAAGGCCCTCATTCGACAAGTCTATTCCTGTCAACTTCAACACATTATCCGAGAACTAGACCTAGAAACCAGTTATTACCTTGGGAGTTGCATGCCTCAATGGCAGGCCTCCTCACATCCGATAGTGGGTTTACATCATTGACCTCTGATAAGATGATTCCATGAATGTTCGACTTCATCTCATCTATTCACATTCGCTGGAATGTACTAGGGTACCTTGATAATCATTGACATCAATGGTGATTTCCCTCACACTTGTTAATGGTTTACCTCATTGGTCGGTAATCAAGTGGTGTCTACCATGTTCGACATCAAGAAATCTATTCACATGGTTAGATTCGTACTACATCGGGATCATTAAAGAAGACCTTGGGTTGAGTAATCACTCTGATATGTATTTTACCCAGGTTATGACGGAGTTTCTCTTGAATATTGACACATATACTATCACATAGATCCACTTTGTATTGATTCGTGGCCATGTCTTGTCGTTTCGTAGATCCACTGTGTATTTTTTGTGGCTACGATCAGTTCATGTCATGGAAGTATAGATCCACATTGTATCTTTGGTGGCTATACCCTTTCTGTCAATATAATTATGGATCTGCAGTGTATCTTATGGCGGCCATACCTTGAAAGTCTTATCACTCAAGCATAGGTATGCTTGCCTTGGGTTTGAAACATGTCATAATATTTTTTTATGGTTGTGTGCAGCTTCTACCAGGTTCTCTGCATGCACACCCTTGCTCGAAAAAGTCTACAAAGTACTTCAGTCATCAGTTTCTATCTTCCAACTTTGCACTTTGGGGGGAAATCTGTTACACATCAAAATTACTCACTTCAATGATGACCTATTGTTGTCATTACAAGTGTCACAAGTGTCTCATCTTGGCCACAACTGTCGCAAGTGTCACATTCACTCCCTCATCCTTTCCTTCCACATTCTCAGGCTCCCTCATCCTTTCCTTCCACCGTTGGCCCCGTTGATTCACTTGTACATACTGGACCAGAGTACCAAACTTTGGTGGTGTCATATTTTATATAATTCACACACTCGCTCACTTCTTAACATAATTCTAGATTGGGAACACACTTGTATCTTTCTTTGTGCTAAAAAATCACTAAGTGTTAAACTAACGCGTGATTTCCACACTTTATAGACCCAGTCGTAATTTTTTTTCTCTTTTTCCATGCATTTGCGTCGAGTGCAATTTTTCCTCGTGGTTTTCTTCTTTTTCTATTTTTGTGTTCCTTTTTTCTTCTTTTTCCACTTTTTATGTCTTTTTAATAGTTTTATCTCCTAATATCTACTATAGTACACTATATACATGACTTTCTTACTACGCTGTAACTTTTAAGAGTTAGTAGGTTGACTGTTATGGTACAGTTTCAATCGACTACCATTGATCATGCCTTTCAATTATGTTCCTCCCAAGTCCTTTAACTGCACAGATCCCCCATCTGTGACAGTATTTACTTCATATGGCCGTAGCCAATGTATTCTAAACTTACCAAGGTGTTGCAAAACTTTGTTGTCATAAAGAAGAACTAGGTCTCCCTCCTTAAGGTTTTCTTTTTAATATATCTGTCATGTTAGGCTTTGTCCCTTGATTTTTGTACTTCCTGGTGAAATCTTTCCAGAATCCCATCCTCTTCCATTTCCATTATTTGTCTTAGCCTCTCCTATATTGTGCCTCTTTCTGTCATGTTGGTAATTGTTGCTACGCGTAGACTTAGTACCATAAATTCTAATTGTACCACTGCTTCTTGTCCATACACCAATAAAAATGGTGTCTATCCTGTCAACTTCTTGCATGTGGTCCTATACTATTGGTATTTTCAAGTCCCAATCATCCATGTTCACATTGCAGATCTTAGTCAATGCATTTTACAAAATCTTATTAAAATCTTCTACCGTTCCATTTTCCTGAGGATGATATGGTGTACTCTTCTAGTGATAGACTTCAAACTTCTGATTCATAGCCTTGATGGTATTGTTGATAAAATGAGTGCCTTTGTCACTCATCAGAATCTCGGGACATCCAAATATGGTGATCACTTGCTCAAATAAGAAGTGTGTTGTTGTCTCTGCGCTACAATCTTTGACTGGTGTTTCTTCTTCCCATCTTGTTAAGTATTCAATCATAGTATTAATATATATTTCTCCCGACCTTTTTGTTGGTAGATTAATAGGTCCAACAAAGTCTATTTCCCATTTTTTAAATGCATGCAGAGTCACTTGTGGTCTTAGGGGCATCTCATCCATTTTTTTGGGTTTTCCAATCCTCTGACAGACATCACAGTTCTCAAAATATTCCTCGGCATCTTTATGGACCACTGGCCACCATAATCCTGCGTGAAATACCTTCTGAATGTTGGATTTTCCTACATAGTGTCCTCTAGCTATACCTTCATGAGCTTCTACAAAAATTTAGGGTCATGCATGTTCCAATACACACCTTCTCAAAATGCTATCTGCGTCCATCTTGTATAAATGACCTGCAATGAGTTGATAGTCTGCAACTCTGACTACCAAGTTTTTCTTCCACACAGTGCTAAAGTCTTGTGGTGCAACCATTGTACTTAAATATTCAATACTATCAATGAAGTATTCATCAGCTACATGTACTAAAAATAATTGTGCATCAGGGAAGTTGTCTTCCAAGTTAGTAGGTTCTTCTCCAATGGTTACCCTTGATAGGTGATCAGGTCTTGCATTTAGCTTTCCTGGTTTGACTATCACTTCGAAATCCAATTCTTGGAATAATAACAACCATATACAGATCCTCCCCCCCAATACTAGCTTGTTGACTAGATATTTGAGGGAAGAATGGGATGTGAACATTTTAAAGTGTTTACCCAATAAATAGTTCCTGAATTTCTGAAGTGCATATACCATGGCTAAGCCTTCTCTTTCCGTGGTGTTGTAATTCTGCTCAGATTTCAAAAACTTTCTAATTGCAAAGGATATAGGATGGTTCAATTCCCCTTCTCCTGGATGTGCCATAATTGCTCCAAGTTCTATAGATGATGCATCTACGTGCACATGAAATTCCTTTTCCCGGTCTAGAAATACTAGTATAGGTGTTGTCACCATATTTTCCTTTAGAGTGTCCAATCCTTGTTGACAATCCTCATTCCACTAAAATATAGTGTCCTTCTTTAATAGTTTTTACATTGGTGTAGTAATCTTGGCATATCCCTTTATAAACTTCATGTAATAGCCTGTATGTCCCAATGTTTCTCTTAACTGGTGCATTGACTTTGGTGGTGGTAAATTTACAATGACTGCAATCTTAGCAGGGTCAACTAGTAAACCTTGTTTACACACTATATGTCCCAACAATATCATAGAAAGTGTACCAAAAATGCATTTCTTAATGTTTAATGATATCTGACATTTCTTGCATCTTTCCAACATTAGTCTTAACACTTCTACATGGTCCTTTAGAAGACTATATATAGTCTAGTCATCCAGATATACTTATAGAAACTGATGTATGAATTTATTAAAATAAGCTATGAATACTCTTGAAAAGATAGTTGGTGCATTCTTCAATATAAAAGGCATGACTGTATATTGGTGGGATCCCCATGCTGTATAAAAAGTAGTCTTATACGTATCTCCTAGAGCTTTTTTGATCTGATGGTATCCTGAGAATCCATTTGTGAATGAATATGCTTCGTGGCCTCCCACATTTTCTAAGAATTCATCTATAAAAGGGGTTGGGAAAGGGTCATGTAAGCAAGCATCATTAAGTTTCCTCATATCTACACAGATCCTTATCCCCCCTTGCTTATTTTCTTAGACTACCATGGGACTGATCCATTCAAATTCCTCTACTAGTTCTATAATACCATCTTCCAACATTCAGTCAATTTTTGCTTTCACTTTCTTCTTATATACTGGATTCAGCCTATAAGGTCTCTGCCTAACAGGTCTAGCCTCAGGTTTGAGGGGTATCTTCATCTCACCTAGCTCCTCTGCTATGCATTTCATCTCTTTAAAATTTGTTAGAAATAGGTCACTGTATTCGCACAGTAACTCTATTATTCTTTCTAATTTTTGTTCATCCCAATAGTCTCCAATACTTTCCATTTTAGGATTTTCATTCGTCCCAATGTTGACCTTATTAACATTGATTGGTGCAACAAATACTTCGGACTCCAGAGATGGACCTTCCACCTCTCTCTCTCCTTGAATATTTGTAATCTGAATGTTGTGCGGGTCATCTTCATCCAGTGCTTCCTCTTCGACATTATAGCGTGAGAGTAAGTATTTAACTGTCTATCTGTTCTATGGCTGATATTTTGTCATGATTTCAACCTCTGGTTTATCAACAAATGTCAGTCCCCATATCAACTTCAATGCTGAATCAATGTTGGGGTTCTCATGTTTGAATGACAAGGTTACTACAAAATTATTTCCTATTCATGTCCATTATGTAGTGCCTCTATGCATCTCCTGGTCTATGTATCAGTTCCCTGGGATCCCTTCCAATGTATGGATAAAGTGATGAGGCCATTGCTCTAGTGGTGTCATGCTCCATTGTGTTATACACTTCTCCAAGTGTTCAATTGGTGTGCCTTTCCCATCATACTTCTGGACTCTATTGCTCTCCGAATTTACGCCGAATCTAATGCAAATTAGTCATTTACACTGATACTAGTCCTGAATTGTTTCTTTATGCACACCCCACCATCTTGCAGGTGTTTCCTTGAGCGCAATATATAGGGCTAAGAGCCTCTGATTTTCTAACACTTCCTCTTCATATTTTGTCAATAATTCCTCTAATTCATTGATCCCATGAAAACTGGGAGGTTCTCTTATCTTTGTACCAACCCATCTTACTACACGATCTATTCTTGCACAAATCCTTGTGGAAAATTCTTGTAATCATTGTTTCCAATTCTCCAAACCTGTGTCTAAGTCGGAAGTACATGATGTAATGATTCTCCAGATGAGTACCCCATCTATGGTTGGGTTATCATAATCCTCTTCTCACGCGATGGTTCTGTACAACTGGTTTATTTCTTCTAGATCCAAACAAGTGGCCTCTATAAAAATTTCACCTTCTTAAGGATCCAATGGTGCAATGACTCTATATTCGCCTGATTCAAAAGTCATTTTTATTCTCTTCAGGTTGATTATATCTTGGTTATCAAATTCCCAATCCAATCCAAGTGATGTTGGGTAAGGTGGTGTTCCGTCTACTATCTCTATCACTTCAAAATCTACCTTAGTGCGCACTCCATCCAAATCTACTGTCACACCTTTAAGCCTTCCAATTGGTAACATTCTGTGTTGATTTGCTAGTTTCAAATGGACAAGTGAATAGCCTAGTGTAGGTTCTCCCATACACTTCCATGTCTTCTTAGGTAATAAATTTACTTCAGAGCCTAAGTCCAATATAATATCTCCCATGTTGAAATCCCCAATATTAGCATTTAGTCTAAATTCTTTGTTTGTCCTTCTTCTTGTATGGAGATGATTGACTGTTTTATGTTCTAACTTCCCTTCTACCTATGTGTTTCATATTTATAGTAGATTTCGTAAGACTTTAATAGATGATGAATCATTCAATAACTTAACACAAGATTCCAGAAAATCATTTTTGGAAGTAACTTGCTCTGAAAGTTTTCTTTCACTGGTATGGTCCATTGAGGATGACATCTCGTACATTAGTGGGTTCTGATTTTTTTGCATGATTGATGTAGATGCGAAATTCTACTTAATAAACTCATGTATTTCCTCCTTAAATGTTTCATTTTCTTTTTGCGCGTCAAACTGCTTCTATGGCTCAGTATTCTTCTTAACCCATTGGTGTTGAGTTGGATCTTGTTTTGTTGCGTCATCTCCTATCTTGGCTCCTCCTCGAGTGATTATATTAATGTTTCTCCCATCATCCCTAGCTTCTACAAAAATCCACTAGACATGTTGGTTGTTCTAGCTCATTTTTTCTAGATATTTCCCAAGAGTGTTGGGAAATCTTATGTGTCACGGTCTGTTGTGTGACAATACATACATGTCATTGGTGGAAGTGTACAATCCCTTTCATAATGTCCTGGTTGTTTGAAATTGTGGAACACTACTGGTCCTCTTCCTCGTCCAAATCCTCCTCTACCTCATCCTCCACATATGTATCCACCTCGATCTCCTCGCAGTGCATTGTACTGGGGTACATGGTTATACAGCACGAGGTTATACTGTGGCTACACATTATTGTACTACGACTGTGCATTGTTGTACTTCTATTGCACATTGTTGTATGGTGGTGGTACCTGGATGAACTAAGGTGAAACTTGTCCTATCATCATTTCTTCTTGCACCCTATAAGTATTTGAAGTTATTTCTCTCATCAGCTCCATCGTTCTACAATCCTTATCGTCATGACCCACTGATTTGCAAAAACTACAATATGAACTTTTGGGTATTGTTTTGTATTTTTACATCATTGGACAATGATATTGATCATGCCCATGTGTTTTAAAAATTTTGCACCATGGTCCTCCTGTTGGAAAGGGGTTTGGTGATCCTATTTCCATATACTTCATAAAAGTTGGACATTCGTTCTTATGGTGTCCTAATGTCTTGCATAGAATACACCAAACGACTTCTCTTTTCTCTTTACCCTTATTCTGGTTAAATTGAAGTGTTAGATTATTCAAATCCTCCTTCAAATCCTCTATTGTTGGATCTGTCTACTGGTACTGTCTCTCTTCCAGTTGTAAGTCTTCCTGCATAGCCTCTGCCTGATTTTGGAACTTTTGTTGTCTTAACAGGTATTTCAAGTGTGGTAACAGTGAGTTCACAAATAAGAGTCAATGTTGCATGTCAGTACTTGCATATTTCAACTTACCTTTCAGACGTTTGAACCTTTGATCAATCTCCCAAACAGACTCACTCGGTTTCTTCCCAATTTCAATCATTTCATTCATGTACTGGTCTTCTAAGTTGGGATTCTTAAATTCATTTACCAGTAGTTTTTTCACGTATGCGATAGTATTTGGTACTCCCTGTGGATTGCTTATATCTAGGCTCATGTACCAGTCCAGTGTGCAGTCTCTTAGTGTGATAGCTAACGGCATAAGCTTTGTATCCGCATATGTGATTTTATTTTCTTCCTAGATCTTCTCACAAATGAATAAGTTCTTTTTAGGGTCCTCTGATGCCTCTCCCTAAAATTCTGGTAATCTGATCATGGGATCATGTCCTCCCATTTTGAACTGTGTTGAACTACTGCCTCCGCGCGATGTAGACAATTGATTGTTACTTCATGAAATTGCTACCCCAGTTTATTTTCCTTGATTGGATCCATGTCTTGTTTATTTTCTTCCACTAAAATTTGGTTGTCTAAAAACTCGTGTTCTTTCTAGTGTATTAGTCGCACATGGGGTTGTAGGTTCCAAAATGACAATGATCTAGACTGGATTTCTTCCTTCTGTTCCTGACCATGGACCTCCTATTTTCCTTTCATATGTTACACGCAGGATTTCCTCAATCTTCTCCACATACCGAAGATCCTCTACCTCTTCTTCATCGCTTTCCAATCCCTCTCCATCGGCCATGGCTCTCTTCTTGTTATTCATTTTATATTGGTAGGGTATTTCGCTGTGCGTCTTTCCAACTTTTTCCATTATCTGATTTATCTAGTATTATTCCATCATGATTAGGTCCATGGCCTCCTTCTTCTTCCCCTTATCTGTCTCCCTATCCATATCTCAACCTCATGTCAGTGCTTCCCCCCTTCCCCAATTCACGTGGGGGAGTTTAGTTGTTTGATTCCATGGTGATCACACCATTGTCATACAATAAAATATTGATTGAAGTGTACAATGGTATGATATACCTACCTCTATGTCCTTTTATAAAATCCTTCTCTGTTACGGTGTAGGACTTTGCAGTATCTACTGCAAATTCAGTAATAAACCCTGCAACAATATTGTCTAACCAGAAATATACTACATGTGTAAATTTGTTATTAACTTGTTGTAACTATGTGATATCCATAAGATTCCACTCTAGATGTCTGATTCGATTTGTAGGGTGGTTTTCCTTTAACCTCAATAGCCACTCCTGCAACAAATGCGGGAAATCACATAAAAATACCTCATGCTAGTCACTAAACACGTATATGCCAAGATATTTGCACGGTGTTAACTTAGGGTTTTTGTTGTCCTTCTGCACAAATTCAAGTTCCTTTGTTTTCAACCATATTTCAATCTTCACCTTCGTTGGATTCCATGGCCTGAACATTCCCTTCTATACTCTCATCCTCCACACGTTTCTTCCATGGATCCCATCCACTTAACTTAGTGCAGTTATATCTGAAAACATAACCATTGTTGGTCTTCTTTACTTCTTCTTGGGCTGACCTAGATTCAGATCTCAATTGTTTTCCAACAAAAACCTCAAAAATTATCGTCCCTCCTAGTAAACTAGAAGGCAACATTGCACACCGGGTGCACAATGTAGTATCACTCGAGATAGATTTTATGGGTGACTGAAATACTCAAGTATTTGCAGTCTAGGGATGAGTGGGGATCAGTGATTGTGTTCTTTCTTCCTTATGCATTATCATTGTTAGTCATTCAATTACTTCTATGATTTATTCATCTTTAAACCTATGCATGCATGTTGATATAGCTACTTTAACCATTCATTCATAAGCTAATGATTAACATAAATTAAATCATTCATTAACAATCACACAACACACAAGGTTTACTATGGTTCACCCCCTCATGGGGCTACGCCCATAAAGATGTAGCTTCTCTGCTCTTTTATTTATTTTGTTGCAAAATATTATGCTATGCGCATTACATCTTCAGTAATACAATCAAGATTGAGGGTAAGAACCCTCTGTGAGGCAGACTAGATCACACCGGGCTCCTCAACCTATGACCTAACCCTCAAAGACTAACTTACTCGACTCTTCTAGAAGACTTATTACAATCAACAACCCACAATTTTATAATAATCAACTATCTCTATCCTTAACTGACATCATCTATTTTCCTAGACCTCCTAGGTCCTTATTTATACGAATTTATGGTTTATAGTCATTACAATATTTCCAAAAACCCTAACATTATCATGGTTAGGCTTTTCTTCCTGTGCACCACGTTGCTTTTCCTCCTACATGCTGATTTTCCTTCTTTTTCTGTATGTTGTTTTCCCTATTTTTCTGCATGCTTCTTTCTTGCCACCTGTTGTGCGCACTCCAAAATTGGGTCTTCCTTTCCAAAAATAGGTCTTTCCCAAACTAGATCCTTCTCCAAAAATAGGTCTTTCCCGAACTAGATCCTTCTCCAAAAATAGGTCTGCGCCCAAAATAGAATTCCTTATCAAAATAGACTTGCACCCAACATAGGCATTCAAGAAGCATGAGAAGGCACCATCATTCTCCAAGGTAGTCCACTAGAAGAACTCATGCAAGCTCAGGTCCAGGGAGCATCCCAAGTGTGTCTCCTATTCAGAGGCAAAGAATAAGGCCTAAGGAAGACAACTTGCAAGGTGAACTCAAGAAAATCAAGCCACCTACTTTCAATGGTGAGCATAGGAAATGAGAAGAGGAAGAGATCTGGTTGTTGGAAATGAAGAAATATTTCCAACTGCATGATTACCCATCCTAAGTAGAAGCTAGAATTGTGACCTACCACTTGTAAGGAAAGAAATCCATGTGGTGGGATCAACTCAAGCAAGCCAAGAATCTCGATGATAAAAGGATCTCATGGAGGTAGTTCAAAGGATATTTCCAAGAGAAATATTTGTCTGAGCATTACTATGAGATAAATATGAAAGAGTTCTTTGAACTCAAGTTGGGAACCATGACAATGGAGGAATATGAGAAGTGATTCTTTGAATTGTTGAAGTATGTTTAATTCATCAAGGATGAGAAGGTTAAAATGAAAATATTTCTAAGTGGGTTACCCTCCTTCTATAGTGACAAGATTCAATATGATAACCCCAAGACCTTGGAAGAAACCATAAGGAAAGAAAGGCACCTTTGTGAGAAAATAAAAGGAAGGCCAATTTTCCAAAAGGCTTGGAATGACAAGATAAAAGGAAAAAAAGGATCAAAGGAAGAAAGGTTTTAAGCCACCCTTTCTCATAAATAACTCCCAAGAAAATCATCAAGAACAGACAACCCAAAATGAGAAAAAGAATGTAGATTCATTTGGGAAAATTCCAAGGAAGCAACATGTTCAATGTTAGGGATGTGAGGGAAATCACTTATATAGGGACTGCCCTCATAAAGGAGAAAGAATGAGGACTATCCACAATATTCAGGAGGCTGAAATAGTGGAAAACATGGGAGGAAGCATGCCAAGGATATATGCAACCTTGGACAACAAGTAGACAGAGTATCAATCCCCCATGATCGAAGTGAAAGGTAAGATTGACAACCAACCCATAACAATTTTGATTGATTTTGGAGCTAGCCATATTTTCATAAATGATAAGATTGTTGAAAGATTTCACCTGCAAATAAGTAAGCATAAGAAATCTTGTTTAGTTTAGTTAGCCACGGGGGCTAAGATAAATATCAATGAGTTGGTTAAATATTTTCAAATAGACATGAATGGACTCAACACGAAGGTAGATGTAAACATCATACCATTGGGTTCATATGACTGTCTAATTGGCATGCATTAGTTGGAAAAACATCATGATGTCCTAGACTGCTACAAAAAGACAATCACATGTCTTTATGAGGAAGGGAAGCAAGGAAAGATTCAAGGCATTCCAAGAACTGTAGATGTTAGAAAGATTTCATCCATTCACTTGAAGAAGAGATTCAGGAAGGGATGTCAAATGTTTGTAGTCCATATGGAAGAGGTAGCCAAAGATAAAGTGGTGAGCATTGAAGACCATCTGGTCTTGAGGGATTTTGAATATGTTTTAGAGAAATTCCAGGATTTCCACCAAAGAGAGACATTGACTTCTCTATTTATTTGGTACCAAGACCTGCCCCAATGTCCAAGACACCATACAAAATGGGTACACTAGAATTGAAGGAGTTACAAATGCATCTTGAAAAGTTGTTAAAAAGGGGGTATATACACCCAAGTGTTTCATCTTGGGGAGCCACGGTTCTTTTTGTGAAGAAGAAGGATGGAACCTTAAGGCCGTGTATTTATTTCAGGAAACTTAATAAGGTTACCATAAAGAATAAGTATCCTTTTCCTATAATTGATGATCTATTTGATCAATTGAAAGGCGCAAGAATATTTTCAAAGATTGACTTGAAATCATGCTATCATCAAGTAACGATAAAGGAACAAGACATCAACAAGACAGAGTTCAGAACAAGATATGGGCATTATGAATTCACAGCAGTGCCATTTGGGCTATCAAATTCCCCAACATTTTTTATGTGTCTGATGAATAGAGTGTTGAGGGAATACCTGGACAAGTTTTTGATTGTGTTCTTAGATGATATACTCATTTATTCTAAATCATAAGAGGAACATGAGAAACATTTAATAATGGTGTTGCAAGTTTTAAGACAACACATATTGTATGCCAAGTAAGTGCATCTTTTACAAAAGAAGATTCACTACTTGGGGCATATAATATCAACAACATGCATAGAAGTTGATCTGGAGAAGATAGAGGCCATTAGAGGATGGACATCGCCAAACAATGTGACAGAGGTCAGATCATTCATGGGTCTTTCCGATTAATACTGAATATTCATAAAAGGATTTTCAAATATTGCAAGTCCAATCACTTCTAATGGACTTCCAAGTGTGAAGAGATTTTTCAATAGTTGAAGGGAATATTGACAAGTGCACAAATATTGAAGATTTCATATCCAAATGAATATTTTGTTGTGTGCACCGATGCATGCAAGGAAGGGTTTGGTGGAGTCCTTAGTCAAAAGGATGAGGTGGTATGCTATGAGTCCATAAAATTAAAAGATCATGAAAGGAATTGTGCTACACATGACTTGGAGTTAGAAAAAATTGTACATGCATTGAAAATGTGGATACAATGCCTTATGGGTAAGAAATTCGAGCTAAGGACATACCAATGTGGTTTGAAGCATTTGTTTGGACAACCAACACTAAATTCTAGACAAATTAGATGGCTGGAATTTCTGAGTGAATATGACTTCGAAATTAAGCATATAAAGAGAAAGGAAAATCAAGTGGTCATGCACTCAGCAAGAGAACTCATGAAGTGCATATTGCATCCATTAGCATGTAAATGACAGATCTGAAAGACAAATTTGTTGCAATAACAAATTCATATCAGAATTATTTAAAATTAAAAGAGACATTACAATAAGGTAATTTCAGCAAAAAATTAATTATTATGAGCTAAAAGAAGATGGAATTCTCATGTACAAAGTAAGGTGTATGTGTCGAATTCCAGGGAGCTGAAAAATGCAGTGCTGAAGGAGATGCATAATGTGACATATGCAAGGAACCCATGATATCATTAAACAATTGTAGCAGTAAGAAGGCAACATTTTTGGCCAGGAATGAAGAAAGAGGTGGCTAATTACATAGCCAAATGTCTACAATTCCAAAAGGTAAAGATGGAACATAGACACCCAACAGGTTTTCTACAACCATTTCCAATTCTATAATGGAAGTGGGAAGTAGTTAAGGTTGATTTTATTACTACTCTTCCTAGAACAATGAAGAAACATGATTCCATCATGGTGGTGGTGGATAAATTGACTAAAGTAACACATTTCATTCTAGTAAAGACTATACACAAGGAAACAAATATTGCATAAATTTATATGAGAGAATTTGCTAGGCTACATGGAATACCTAAGGTGATCCACGTGGATATTAGTGGCCACCCACCTATTCTAACTGGCTCCTCTTGTTTTTTTTTATTTCAACATGTTCTTCTGTACTTCTTTGTAATTGTGGGTTCTACACTTTTGGGATTGTCTGAAGAACTACACATCTTCCAGGTGGACACTGGTGGCCTCTCACCTAATCCAACTGGCTTATTTTGTATGTTTTTATGTCAACACTTCTTGTTGTACTTTCATGGCCGTTTTGGAGCCCTAAACAATGTTTTTTTGTCTCTCCACAGTCAAACTATAGACACAATTAGAGGTTGACGGCGTAATGTGTATTTCTCTGAAAGACCTTTCCAATGGGCTATCACATGCCTAAAACGAAGGTTGTATGCAAAAGTTACAACCCTGAGAAGTTGAGGTACCAACTTAACCATAGGGGCCCACATGAATTTTGGCGTTTCACCTCCTAGGGTTAGGTTTTTGGATGTCTAGGGTTTTATCATTCATGAGTAATATCAAAAAGGCCTCTGGAGCCTCATTGTAATCATTCTACTTAGACGAATGTGTGTTGCATCCACATCTATTCTCAAAGATAGCTACCACCATTCGAGCAAGTGTTTCAGTTCTACATTTTTACAGTTTCAGCCTATTTCATTTATTTAATAGAAGATATTGTTCACTAGATATATGTGTTGTTCTTCATATATCTGTGTTTATTGTATTCAGTCTGTTAATCATTTCTTTTCGCTCCTAAATCCAGACCAGTGGTATCAGAGCGATGTGCTCTTAATTTATTTTTCTTTGTGCATGTCCCCGACAATATCTGGGTACAGGAAGTTGGGAATCGAACCAATCGAGTTGTTGCAAGATCGGTCGCCGAGACCAACAACAACCCATGAGGGATGAAAAAAAAAATGATGGAGCAGGAGATCCTATTAAAATGTTGCTTGAGGAATCCCTCACACGACAAAGAAATGAAATGATGGAAAACTTTGCGCAGATCCTTTGACGACTGCCCACAAGAAAAGCATATTCATCAAGCGACCATGCAACCCCCTTCAAGGTATAGGTAAATTTTGATATTCCATTATTTGAAGGACTGATAGATGAAGATGTTGTAGATAAATGGTTGAATCTACCCGAAGGGTATTTTTCGGTCCACAATTTTTATGATAGGAAAACGATTACCTTTTAACTCCTCAAGGCCGTCCCCCATGTTAAGGACTGGTGGGATACTTACTCTGAATAAAGGGTCATAGAGGAATATGCAATATTTGTGGTGGCCCCTACATGGGATTCCTTCCGAGATGCCATTAAAGAACATTACTACCCTGTCACTAGCACCAAAGTCCAACCAAGCAAACCAGAAAATCCGTAGGAAGGGGAATGCCTCTTTCACTCACAAATGTGGGTAAAGGGGGCTCCTCTTCATTTCATTGTAGATAGTGATAGTCATAAGAACTTGATTTTAGAAGAGGTTGTCCAGTGGCTTAACCTGCCAATGACACTGCACCTACAACCCCATCGACTGGATTCTCCAAGGAAGAGATCTCATTGTCAGCCAACAATGTTGTCTACCCTATAACATCAAGCCTTTCAAAGATGAGGTATTGTGTCATATTTATCCCTTTGAAGTTTGTGATGTTATTCTAGGACAACCATATTTGTGGAAGTGCCATGTCATGTATGAGTCTCGACCCCACAGTCTTTTTATTACTTTGGGCAGACAATTGTATAGGATACCAGAGGGAGTGTCTCCTATCACTATTTATTTAATCTCTGCTAAGCAATGCAGTAAGGTCATTTCACAGACTGATAAGTTCTCCTTCTTTGTGATCCATTCTCATAGTAAGTAGAAGGTCTCCGCCACATCCGTGGCCTCTACATAAATTCTCTCTTTGCAACAGAAGCAAGTGGACAGTGTAATACCCCAAGGACTTGCCCCGATTCCATTATGAATTGTAATTATGATTTATAGGCTAGTTAGCTAAGTTTATATAAGATGATGGGGTTATGAGTTATTAGGCCAAGGAGCCTAAGTGTTGAAGGCCAAGAGCCTGATTTTGTACATGTAACTATGCACATTATTAATAAAGATAAACATCTCTGCATGTGGACCGGCCATGATGAATGAGTGATGGGGGACTAAGCTTCCACAGAGTGGGTAAGGGATTGGGGGATGAAAGGTTGGAAAGAGAGGCTAAGTGTTGAGCCTAGGGGCTTAAGTCCTTGGGAATAATATTTTAATATTATTCCAAAAGCCATGTGAAATATATGTTTTGTCCTAAGTTCCTAGGGAGGAACGCATGATGATGGAACACATGTAGCTTCATGGGTGACATGTGTCGACCCAGGCGTATGCGATTTAACCCAGGAAATGAGACATGTTGGGGGTTCACTTTTGATTATGTCAAATATTGCATGGGAGTTGGGGGGGCATTCCTCCAAACATCACCTGAATCTGGGGTTCGACCTCCCATTCTCCATCCTCTGTCTAAACTCGCGGGTGTCCATGATCGACCTCTGTTTCGGTGTTTGTTCTAGGGAATCCTTACCTGAACTATTATGTATTTGCGTGGGATCTCTGTACACCCTCACGCATCCCCAAAACTTGAGCCGTGAGTCTGTCTTGTATTGTTGGTTGGGGAAAATCGAATGTCCCGTAATTGTTGAGCCTTGTTATGCTGTAGCATCTATCTGTCACTAGTTTTGGGAAGCTCGTGTCTGTGTTTCACGTGGACTATTGTGGTTGCACAGTGCTTGACTGTGTGTGGCTTGGGGACCATTGTATGTTTGTGTGGAGCCTTGTGGTTTCCCGACTGTGTTGGAAATCAAGTTGAAGGAAACAGGTTGTCTGGCCTGTGTGTAACACTCTTTCCAGGTGAAGGAGTCTGTTGGGAAGTGGTATTCTTCCAGAGAGAGTCCAGCACCAGCTACGGAGCTCTAAGACTTCCTGATCCGGCATGTTTCTGAGATCCAGAGAGGGAGGTGAAGCACTGATGGACTGTTTTTGTGAAGGTGTATACTCCCGTGCGGAATAGGCATGTGGGGAATGAGAGTCCGTGAGTAGTGGGCATAAGAAGGCATCCTGGGAAGAATCCTTCCGGTTATTCTGTGGAGTTTTCCTTGTAACCTCGACCTAGACTCGGATTCCTTGCCTTGGGTGGAGCTTAGTCCCAGCTCAGGGGTGACCCACTACTGAGCATGATGAGTAGCGTGGTCTAAGGCTTGGAGGTTTGTGGAAGGCCTGCACATGGTTGGTGGAATTACCACGGTTTCAAAGATAAGTATCAACTTATGCTTAATANGGGTGACCCACTACTGAGCATGATGAGTAGCGTGGTCTAAGGCTTGGAGGTTTGTGGAAGGCCTGCACATGGTTGGTGGAATTACCACGGTTTCAAAGATAAGTATCAACTTATGCTTAATAATATGTTTTGCATGCCTGTGATGCTTATATGTATCATGTATTCTGTTGTGCATATGAATTATTGTTAATGACATGGATTATTTATGTTAGCAGTAATATTGTGCTTACTCTGAGTTAAATGTGTTTAATATGACTTAAATGCATGTTATTAATTAAGTATGAGAATGATGTTGTTCCGCACAGTAGCGTTTTCTCAGCCAGTGGGATGACGGCCGGGGAACGTTACAGTTTTGTATCAGAGCCTAGTTTTAATGCTGAGCCTGGATGGGCCGGATAAAGTGGTCTCTGGACCAAGGTTTTGAGAAGAAATTGTGTCTGGAGGACTAATTTCAGACCTCAGAATGTTTCTGAGTGTCAACAGGCTACTTGACGATGTTACAAAGCTCAGGAGGTGTAGCGATATTATAAAAATGCAGTCGGTGTGGTATATGGCCACAGAGAGAGAGATAACTCCACACCAGAAGTGTTGGAGCCATAGGATATGTTCGGGAGGAAAGGAGAACCCTCACGACCATCAGATCTAGATAATGTGCACAAGGCTTAAAACCCTTTAGAGTTGCACAGGAGTGTGGAAATCGCAATACGCGAAATCCCGAATTCGTTAGGATTGTCCATCAAAAAGGACGGGAGGAGAGAGATCAGCCTTTCGCTGACTCGTAACTTGAAATGGTCAAAGGGTGAGTTCATGAGAATTCACGAAACACATATTCACGATTGGATCACAACCGTCGATCTAAGAGAGATCTGGACTATTAATTGTCTAGGAAGAAATCGACATTTCGAGAATAGGGAGCATGAAGGTGGAAAATCTTTTGACCTCATGACACACGAAATTCTGATACATGAAATGCTGATGAGATCTGAGTCGTCAGATCATGGGGAATCAGGACCATTGGATCAAGTAGATTAATAGACCGTAATTTCATAATTTCAGCAAACGAAAGTTCGAGATGTGTATATGCACGAACTCCTGATGCCCGAAACTCCAAAAATGAAAAGTGAAAGTGGTGGGACCTGATGACGTCGTTGAAGGTTATGTGGACCCTCCTAAACGTGCCACATGCCACCGTGGTTGTGGGCGACAACTGTTCTATGTGGGCTCGGAGGGTAAACTAAATCGATATTTCGGAAGTCGAGGGTTGGAAAGGAAAGCAAGTCTGAAAGCCTCAAGGACCTAAACCCGAAGTCCCGAAGTCCCGACATCTTCGAAGATGGAAGAACGGCAATGGATTTTAACCATTGGATGTTGGGTAAACATAGACCATCGATCCACCCGATTTATGCGAATTCGGTAAATCGAAACTCCGGGAGATAGTTGTATGTGCTTTAAACTCTTCGAAGGCCGAAGGCCCAAGTAGCACCTAGTAGTCTAGCACTTGGTCACAACCCTTGGTCACGTGGGTAGGGACTAAGAAAGAGGGAGCTATTACCCAAAAGTACAGAGCCGAGCAGAGCTCATAAAATTCGTGAAATTGAAACATTTTTTTAAATTAGATTGTTTATGAATGATGAAGGAATTGTCAAGAAACAAAGGCCTGACAAATTCTAGTCATCTGTGCATTGTATTGCAGAAGGTTGACGAGTGCCAGAACTGATTTGAATTGCCACAAAGTACAAATAAATGGAAGAGACACATAATGCTTCCAGTTCAGAAAACGAAGCTCAGAAGAGATAACATAGAACTTTTGTATGTAGAGTGTGCATATCAAGCGCAATGAGTGCTTATAGAGGGAACTTGTTTCAAGTTTGAAAGACTCCAGGAGACGAGCGTAGAGGGTGCCAGGTGGGCACCAGAAATAATTTTTGAAAACACAGAAGGGTCGAGTCCCTTTGAGACTGAGTAAGTTTGATGCAGGAGTATCTCTCCATGTCAGCCAACCAGCCAACTAGCCACATTGAGCGCGTGCATTTAAGATGCTGAAGAGAGGCATAGCCTCATTTAAATCTGAATTCAATGTAACTTTAATGTCTAGGTTGGTGAGCCATAGAAGCCGTGCCTTTGTGCAGGCATTAGGTAGATCAAATTTAATGCTAGATCAGCTGAGATCTAGATCCAGATGCTGGACTAGACAACCATTTATTGTAATTGAATAGAGTAGGTAGACCTGGAGGGAAGCGCTCGATGATCCCCTCAGGTAAAATAGATTTTCAGATCTCATTTTGAGTTAGTGAAGTTGTAGTTAGATGAAAGTGAAGAGTGAAGTTAGAGAGGTAGAGTTGAGGAGAGCCAGAGAGAGCTCGAGAACACCTTTGTAAATACAGGGATTTGCCATTTTAATATAACAAAAGCAGTTTTCCTGCATTGATTCTGTGTTATGTGGATGTCTGTGTGTGTTCTCTATGTATGTTGTGAGTGTATGTGTGTTGGTGCATTTGCAGGGAGTTTTGTGTGATTTCAGGCGAAGGTCTTTGAGGTTTCATGCCAGGAGGGCGTGACAGAGTGCTGCGGACTCTGAATACCGGTGCACTGAGGCACTTCTGAACTCTGTGGAGTCAGGCAGAGACGTGCTGTGGCACAGAAGCTGGAATCATCAACTCAGGAGGAAGACCTTTGAGGTTGTTGAACACCTAAGGAGGCAAGGCTGTGTATGAGAGACATAGTTGCAGATAGAATTCTGCTGTGAATTCTGTAGAGCTCTGCCAAGTGGGCATTGAGCACAGGCACAAGGTGTAGTTGGAGGAACTCTGCTAAGAGTTAGAAGAAGAAAACATAATCATTCAGGGTTCTGTGAATCTATTCCAGGTGGGCATTGAGCAGGTGCAAAGAGTTCATTGAAGAAGGGACTCTGCTATGAGTTCAAAGGAAATAGAATCCCTGAGGATTTCTGAGAGCTCTGCCAAGTGGGCATTGAGCGAGTGCATAAGTACACAAGAGGACAGAACTATTGGAAGTTCTGAGAAGATACTTTTCCAGGTGGGCATAGAGACGGTGTGCAGATAGGCACAAGAAGAAGGGAACTCTTTGAGTTCTGGAACTTAGAGGAAGAATCCACTGAGGGATCTTTGTTGGGTTACTGAATGCCCAGAAGGCTCAGCAAGAAGTTTCTTGAGGCAGAAGAATAGCCAGGAAGGCACTATATTCTCCATCTGTGGGAGAAGAAAGACAAAAACCCTTAGGGGTCTGAGTGTTTGCAGAAGCTTAGAAGAGATAGCACCAGCGTGGGCGTGAGGAGACTCTGCAAGGAGTGTAGAAGTTGAAGAATCCTCCAAGGATTTGAAGACAAAAGCTCAGGAGGAACAACATTTTTATACGCATAGCGAAGCTCATAGTTGAGGAGTTCGCAGAGGAGAAAAGAAGCAAAGGTCGAGGCCTTTGAGGAATTTGAAGTTTTCTCCCAAGATTGGGAAGAAAGTGCATAAGCTCAGGAGGGAGAAACAACAGCCGTCGGATCGACTGGGAATTAGATCTGGACCGTTGGTGTTCGCGTTCAAGGAGCAGTCGGAGGAAGCGCATGGGAAGAAACGATCTGCACCGTCAGATCTGGGAGAAAAATCTCGTCAGCCATTAGATTCAGTGAGAAGCGAGGAGGTTATGACTGGGTTTCCAAGGAGAAATCCCAGAAGGTTTGAGGACCGTTGGATGTTCTCATAGATACTCGTCAGTCGTTGGATCGGGAGAAGGCGTGTAGAGTTTAACCTCTGGAGTAGGCGCGCAGGAGAAAGGATCTAAACCGTTAGATCTTGAGCAGATACTCGTCAGCCATCAGATCAAGTAGGAGCTACATGAGGTGGAGCCATCGGGATATCGACACTCGGGAAATAGGGATTCTTGAGGGCAAGAAAATCGAGACATCACAAGTCTCGAAATACCGGAGCGATCTAGACTGTCCGTTAGCGGAGACACGTGGCGAAGATCGAGCGCCCGTCGGTACTTTGGCGCATCGGGAAATCGACATTCCCGTGGACAAGAGATCGAGGCAATCCAGGTTGAAAAACCTGACATAATCTAAGCTATCCATTCAGGGGGACAGGTGTCAGAACTCCGCATCGACTCGGGATATTCGACATCGGGAAATCGAAGTTCCTGAGGTCGAAGGAGTTGGGACATCGAAAGTCTCGAAATCCTGGAGGAATCAAGACCGTCCATCTGGAGGGGACACGTGGAAGAAATCGGCGCCATTGGGGAAAGGCTGACAGAAAGTTGTCTATCGGTGTTTGAGTCATCGAGATATCGGGGATCCCAGTGACAAGGTGTTTGTGCATTTTGAAATCGTGAAGTCTGGAACCCCGATAAGTGGGAGCCAACTGTCAGCAAACCAGACAGTCGGGATTCAAGGAATCGGGAATCCCGTGAGCAAATGCATATTGACATTTGAAACCTTGTAGCCCCGAAGGGAGACAGGACTATGGTCACGAGGACAACAGTCATATTGGCCAGGAGCTAGGCAGGAGAGCTAACGTGTAAAAAGGGTGCGTCGAGATTCAAGGAATCGCGAGTCCTGAGGACGTTTGCATTTTGGCATTGAAAAGTCTGAAACCCCAATGGGGACACAAGGCTGCGGTCTTGTGAGATAAAGGTCACGTGGACCAAGAGCTTGGCCTGGAGGGCTAATGGGAAAAAGAGCCCATCGGGAATTTGAAACCCAAAAACCCCGACAGGAGAAGATAAGGCTGCGGTCTTATAAGGACTAGTCACATGGACTAGAGAGCCTAGCCAGGAGGGGCTAAGACGCGTAAAGGACACGCATTGGTGAATTGGCTCATCGGTGATCAGGGATTCAAGAGTGTTGGAACTCTTGACAACGGGGATCACAAAACCCCGAAACCCGATACTGAGTCGGGGACAACCACGGTAAAGTGTAGAAGGCCGTGAGGGTGAATGAAGGACCTGTGGATCAGGGTTTTAACAGATATTCCCTTTGGGGATCTAAAGAGCCACTTCATCTCAGCAGAGGGAAATTGATTGATCCTGATAGCAAGAGGTGCGTGCAGAGACCCTGCGGGGTATGTGCGTGCCTCTACTGCGCCAAAGTTAAAAGCTTAGGGAGAAATAGTGCAAGTTCGCACGTAGAGCGCAAGTGTGCAGTAAGGTGAAGTTAAAATTTCATTAACCAAAGCTCGGGAGGGAAAACACCGTCGAATCCTTCGAAATATTCGAAATCCTTCAAGTTAGGGAGGAAGTCAAGTCCAGAAGAATTGACGCCAAGATATTTGGAGATAATTCATTGAGAACCTAAACGGACGGTAGGAATCCTTGGAGGGAGGAGCGTTGATAGTCATGTGTCGTTAGATCAAAATAAACTGTGAGGAGGATAATGTTGAGAGTCATTCAACACTCGAAAACTCAGGAGAGGTAGAGAACCATTGATCTCAAGGGAGATCGAACCGTTAATTCTTTTCATCAGGAAATCGAAAATTGGGAGTTGGGAGAACGGAGGAAGTTGCTCTCGGAAATCCCAAAATGCGAACATCTGATTCGCTAGGAGAGATATAGACCATTGAATCATGGCGAGTGTGAGTCGTTGATCTGACACATTTGAATTTTGTGAAGTCGGAAGTTGGAAAGGGGAAGAGAACTATTTTCTGATTTTGCGAACCGCAAAGTCCCGATTCATGAGAAAGGATCCACACAGTTGGATTACGATGAGCTGTGAGTCATTGGATCTGAATCACATGGATTTCAGAAAACTAGATATCGGAAGAAAGGAGGGGAACTGCTTTTCAAAACCCTAAAACGCGAATTGTCGATTCGCGAGGAATTGATTTTGACCGTCTAACCCGGAAAGTTGTGGACCATTGATCTGAGGTGAATGGGGTTCAGGAGTTCGGACCTCAGGAGAAAGGAGGAGAGCTAATCCTCAAAGTTCATGAAGGGTAAAGTCTCGTAGCACTCGAAATCTAGGCCCCAGGTCATAGCTAGAGGTCACGCCGGTGGAAGTTAAGAGAAGAGCTAGCACACGCTAGACTTTTATTTTGGATTTCGGGGATAGAGACAATTGAGGGTGACTCATATCAAAACACCCGGTACGCGAAATCTCAAAACTCCTTTTGGATAGGCGCATGGCCATAGCCGGTGGTCACGTAGAGGAAGCTTGCGCCCGCCGCTAGTTCGCGTGGGTAAGGTTTCGTGCAAGGCCTGTGGATTTGTTTCGTGGAGGTTCTATTAGGGACCCAAAGAGTTGCTCCAGCTCCAAGAGTTGAAGATCCATTGACCAGGAGGTCAGTAGACCTTGCTGAGGTGGGGGCACTGTTTCGAAAGTGCTCAGGGTAGGAATAATCATGCACAGTGATTACAGTGGAGAGCACAAGAAGATTTAGGAATTCAGGAGACAAAAAATAAAAATAAAAAAATTGTAGACTTCTGGAATCAACAAGGAAAAGTTTTATAGGGAGAAAGAAGTTTCTGCAATTTCTGTGGAAGCGAGTATGTTATGGCGTGATTGGGTCAGCCAAAGGAAAGAATGCTTGCATGTTTGCAAGTGTTGTTGCTGATTTTGTTGCATAATGAAGGAAGCAATAGAGAGATGAAGTGTTGGTTATAAGTTTGATAAAAGAAGCATGAAAGCTTCTACTGCTATCAAACTTTCAGGTAGTATAAAATTTATTAATGGTAGTCATGCAAGTATGAGTTTTATTACTCTTTTTGCATAATTGTTGAAAGGAAATTTAGGTAAGAATTTCCTCATCCAGAGTCATTTTATAAAATCACATGATTATATTACTGAATGCATACTACTAGATGTGGTAAAGGCTGGAAGCCTGTATTAATTCAAAGATTTTTATCTTTTGAATGCGCACACTGACATAGTAGAATATCATGTTAATTTGGTTATGGGGTAATAACCAAAGAATTAAAGATAAAAACTGGTTATAGGAATAAATGCCAGTAATCTAGTCATGTATGAGATCGGGGCCTGGTTGGATATGGAAAGGTATGGATATGGAAAGGTTATGAGCTACACAGGTACTAAAAGCTTCCTACTTTTAAATAAAACTTAGGCTGCAACCTTTTTGCTAACACTAATGATCACCACAGAATTATATTCTTGGTGTAGTGTTCAGGTCGAAAAGGAAGGCATCCAAATAATTGGGAAGACAATAGGAAGTGTGTGGAGAATGTGTCAACACATTGGCCAGAATTCCAACTCATGGGTGGTGAGATACATGACTGAGATAGAGAGCATTATGTAATTCAATACAAGGTGCACTGAATAAGAATGCATTGAGAATTGCACTCATGCATAATAAGTGATAGAATTGTATACTAAATGCAATGGTTGAATGTGTTTTGTAAGTACATGCACATATATTATTTCATGGAAATAATTGTTACTAATAGCTGAAATGTTGTTAACTCATGAAGTTCAGGACATTTCAGGAACTGTTAAACATTGCAACAGGAAATTTACAAGCCAGGTAGTCACAGGAATAGAGACTACATAAAATTGTATGTTCAGAAAATTGAAATAATAAACTTACTGTTGTTAATTATGAACATGCATATGCATAGAATGACGAGTCATTCTATTTGGTCAAGTTTTTTGGTAATTGTGATTGAATTGCTAGGTGTAGGAAATTCTAAGATCATTGCATAATATGTTGTACATGTTGAATTATGATGTATAGAAAATACTGACAATTTGTTGGCAGTATGCAAGATGAAGTCTTGCAGGAAAATTGTATGTAGTTTGGTGCCTATGGAAAATCACAAGGATGGTTGCATTCATAATATGGCAACAACCAAGATGAATCATGAGATAGAATGTCATGTTTTGGGGATAAAAATTGAATTTCCTTTCGAACTAATTGGAGTTCCTAAATGAATTTTTTTATGTTCTCTCATGATAACTGCATGTGGTTGATGCAGATGAGATGATGTTGATAAAAGTTAAAATGTTGACTACAAAGAGTATCTTAGGAAGATGCTGCTTGGAAACCTTTGAGGGTAGTTGGAACTCCTCGGGCCACAGTGCTCTAAGACTTCCAGTCCAGCCTGTTGCTGAAGCCCAAGGAAAGGGAGGTGTAGCACCGATGGACTATGCTTGTGAAGTTGTATACTCCCGAGTGGGACAGGCATGTGAGGAATGAGAGACCGTTGGTTGGAGTGTTGTTGAGGTTTGAATGGTTGGAGTGTTGTTGAGGTCTGGTACCTTGGCCTAGACCATATGGATAAGGATTGTGGACCATGGCTATCTTGGGAAGCCATTGCCCCGATGGAGTCATATCCTTGCTCAGGGGTGGAAGGTCTTCTCAATCAAAAGATAAGTACAATTCTCTATTTATTGTATGTTGTGTATGTTGTATACAGTTATAATGTTATTAAAATTGTCTATATATACATATATATACATATATATACATTGCATATATGCTTGCATTACTACATCCATGACTGTACATAATGTGTCTCATATTTCATTACTTAAGAAATATATATACCTGATGCTAATCATGTAATTGATTGGAATGTGATTTAGGTGGAGCAACAAGGTGTCCTGCAAGTGCATCCTGTGCGCATAGTGGACATGAAAATAAAATAGCTCTGAAATCGAGCTATTGTGCTTGTAAAGGTCCAGTGGACCTGGTACGGTCCTGAGGATGTGACATGGGAGTATGATGATGCTATGCGGGCATAATACCCGCATATTTTTGAAGATTTTGATAATATTGTTGATGATGTGTGAAAGTTGCACTGAGGACAGTGAAAAAATAAGGGGAGGGGATTGTAATACCCCAAGGACTTGCCCCGATTCCATTATGAATTGTAATTATGATTTATAGGCTGGTGAGCTAAGTTTATATAAAATGATGGGGTTATGAGTTATTAGGCTAGGGAGCCTAAGTGTTGAAGGCCAAGAGCCTAATTTTGTACATGTAACTATGCACATTATTAATAAAGATAAACATCTCTGTGTGTGGACCGACCACGATGAATGAGTGATGGGGGCCTAATCTTCCACAGAGTGGGTAAGGGATTGGGGGATGGAAGGTTGGAAAGAAAGGCTAAGTGTTGAGCCTAGTGGCTAAGCCTAGGGGCTTAAGTCCTTGAGAATAATATTTTAATATTATTCCAAAGCCATGTGAAATATATGTTTTGTCCTAAGTTCCTGGGGAGGAACACATGCTGATGGAATGCATGCAATTTCATGGGTGACATGTGTCGACCCAGGCGCATGTGATTTAACCCAGGAAATGAGCCGTGTTGGGGGTTCAATTTCGATTCCGTCGACTGTTGCATGGGATTTGGGGGGGCATTCCTCCAAACATCACCTGAATCCGGGGTTCGACCTCCCATTCTCCATCCTCCATTTGAACTTGCGGGTGCCCATGATCGACCTTTGTTTCGGTGTTTGTTCTAGGGAATCCTTACCTGAACCGTTAACTCTCTGTGTGGGATCTTTGTACACCCTCACGCATCCCTGAAACCTGAGTCGTGAGTCTATCCTGTATTGTTGGTTGGGGAAAATCGAATGTCCCATAAATACGGAGCCTTGTTATGCTGTAGCATTTGTCTATCACCAGTTTTGGGAAGCCTGTGTCGGTGTTTCCAGTGGATTGTTGTGGTCGCACAGTGCTTGACTACGTGTGGCTTGCGAACCATTGTATGTTCATGTGGAGCCTCATGGTTTCCCGACTATGTTGGAAATCGAGTTGAAGGAAACAGGTTGTCTAGCCTGTGTGTAACACTATTTCCAAGTGAAGGAGTCTGCTGGGAAGTGGTATTCTTCCAGAGAGAGTCGAGCACCAGCTACGGAGCTCTAAGACTTCCTGATCCAGCCCGTTGCCGAGACCCAGAGAGGGAGGTGAAGAACTAATGGACTGTGCTTGTGAATGTGTATACTCCCGGGTGGAACAGGCATGTGGGGAATGAGAGTCCATGAGTAGTGGGCATAAGAAGGCATCCTAGGAAGAATCCTTCTGGTTATTCTGTGCAGTTTTCCCTGTAACCTTAGCCTAGACTAGGATTCCTTGCCTTGGGTGGAGTTTAGTTCCATCTCGGGGGTAACCCACTACTGAGCATGATGAGTAGCGTGGTCTAAGGCTGGGAGGTTCGTGTAAGGCCTGCACGTGGTTGGTTGAATTACCACGGTTTCAAAGATAAGTATCAACTTATGCTTAATATTATGTTTTGCATGCTTGTGATGCTTATATGTATCATGTATTTTGTTGTGCATATGAATTATTGTTAATGACAGGGATTATTTATGTTAGCAGTAATATTGTGCTTACTTTGAGTTAAATGTGTTTAATATGACTTAAATGCATGTTATTAATTAAGTATGAGAATGATGTTGCTCCGCATAGTAGCGTTTGCTCGACAATTGGGATGATGGTCGAGGAACGTTATAGACAGGATCATGGAAGAATACAGAGACATCTTCTCCTCACCCACCGGGGTACCGATGCACTGCCAAGTCAAGCATCCAATTGATATGACCCCTAGTGCACCTCTACCTAATGGACCAGTCTATCATCGTTCACTGATGGAAAATGACGAAATCAGGCATTAGATCCAATAGTTTCTTCAAAACGATCACATTAGACCCAACTCCTGCCCTTGTGGAAGATTGATTGTATTGGTGTAGAAGAAGGAAAGGACTTGGTGACTCTGCATTGATTATAGAGCCTTAAACAAAATCACAGTCAGGAACCGATACCCAATTCCCAGGATTGATGACCTTCTTGACCAAATCAAGGGGGGAAATTTCTTCAGCAAGATTGACCTAAAGTCTAGCTACCACCAGGTTCCCATCGAACCAACTGATGTATGGAAGACAACCTTCAAATCTAAAGAAGGTCTCTTTGAATAGTTGGTCATGCCCTTTGGCTTAACAAATGCACCAACCACTTTCATGAGGTTGATGGATGATGTATTGAGACCCTTCACCAACTCTTTTGTGGTGATATATTTGGATGACATCCTGATCTTCAGTAGAACTTGGGAGGAGCACATGCAACATATTCAACATTTTTTGAGCACTCTGCGGTAACACAAGCTATATGCCAACTTGGAAAAATGATATTTTGACATGAACAGGGTCCAATACTTGGGCTACATTGTTGATGAGCATGGGGTACATGTTGATCCATCTAAGATCCAAGTCATCCATGATTGGTCAACCCCGACCACACAAACTGAGCTTCGAAGCTTCTTGGGACTGGCCAACTTCTACCAACAATTCATGTTGGGATTCTCCCATATTGCATGGGCCCTCATCCAGGTGACCAAGGGCAGTGGCAGGGAAAAGTTCCTGTGGGGGAAGGAACAACAATGAGCATTTGATCATCTGAAGCAGCGCTTGTGCTCAGCTCCAGTACTCTCCTTGCCCGATCTGCAACAATCGTTCGATATTGAGAATGATGCATCTAACTATGTTGTAGTCGGAGTTCTCACTCAACACGGTCATCTGGTGGCATACCATAGTGAGACACTCTTAGATATTGTCCGTAAATACCCCACCTATGACAAGGAAATGTATTCCATTATGCAAGCTTGTCGTCAATGGAAACATTACATTCTGGGAAAGGAGACGATCATCCACACTGATCACAAGCCTCTGCAGTTCATACAGACATAGGGGAAATTGTAGAATGATCACCATCAGAAGTGGTCCACCTACCTGCAACAACTCCATATCAACATCAAGTATAAGTCATGGATCTCAAATCCTGTCGCTGACTACCTTAGTCGACCTCCTATGGATGCACTCACCACTGTGCTCCATTCCTGTGGACATGAGGCATATGAGTGGCCCCAACTGTATCAGCAAGATCCAAACTTCACCACCACCTATCAGCTCTTGGGTACATGTGTGACTGTCATCGATTTTCACATTCAGGATGAACTATTATTCCATCTGGTCCATCTCTGTGTTCCTACAAGCAAGCGTGAAAAGATGATTTGGGAAGTCACTACAGTAAGATGGCAGGACATTTTGGCATGGAGAAAACTGTGGTCGTTCTTCAGAAACATTTTTATTGGCCAAAACTTTGACATGATGTCAACAAGTATATCAAATATTCCACTGCATGTGCCATTGCCAATCCATCCATAAAGAAGCAAGGATTATACACCCCTCTTCCTACTCCCTAGAAGCCTTGGGAATCAATCTCAATGGATGACATGTTTCGCCTATCGTCCACAATGCAAGGAAATGACTGCGTATTTGTGGTAGTTGATTGGTTTTCGAAGATGGACATCCTCACAGCCTGTAAGAAGAATATCACAGTGATAGATACTGCCAAGATATTCTTTGAAAGAGTGTGGGTCCATTTTGGGATACCACAGACCATCATCTTCAACTGGGACAACCGGTTCCTCAACACATTTTGGTCGAGTCTCTGGTCACTGTTGGACACCAAGCTCACTAAATCCATTGCTTTCCACCCCTAAACAGACAACCAAACATAGGTCATCAATCGGATGATTGTGCACATCCTACACATGTACAAATCTAAGCATCCACGTACATGGGATGAGAGTCTCCCCTATGTTTAGCACAATTACAACAGGGCTCTCCATAGCTCCACCGACCATAGTCCATTTCAAGTGGGGTTGGGATTCCAACCCTTGGGTCCCCTTGATGTTGCACTACCTCTTGCCACCACATAGACATACTCTTCCCATGTTCAGTCTGAGACCGAAAAATCCACCATATTCATTGAGCGGATTCATCACATTCGCCAACAGGTCCATGCGATTTTGCAGAAATCCAATGCTAAGTACAAGCAGCGCCATGATCAACACATGGTACCACACCAGTTTCAGGTTGGCCACAAAGTATGGTTACATTTGCAGAAGGAGCATCTCACATGGCCCCATCGGAAGCTCCACCCACTTCGCTATGTGCCTTGCACTATCACCAAGGCTTTGGGTAACAATGCATTTGACCTCAACACTCCACCCTTCCTTGGCATGCACCCAATGTTCAATGTGGACCTCCTTCGGCCATATTTTCCACCGTTATTGGACACCTCAGATATCGCAGAACAACTAACACCAACAGATCTCAACCTGGACTGCATGGAACAAGCATCCACTGATCAGATAGTGGACACATAGGTCAAGGGCACTTGCCAACAGATGATCCAACTTTATTGGGTTATCAAGGAAGGGCAGCTCCTACACTAAGGAAAGTGTCTCACCCAGGGCCAAATCCAACAAAATTTTCCTCACCTGATGGGGGAACTCAATGAAATGGATACCATTATTTCCTAAGGGGGGAGGATTGATCCAGGTGGATATTGTTGGCCACCCACCTATTCCAATTGGTTCCTCTTGTCAGTTTTTAGTTCAACACGTTCTTCTGTGCTTATTTGTAATTGTGGGTTCTACACTTTTGGGGCTATCTGAAGCCCTACGCATATTCCAGGTGGATACTAGTGGCCTCTAACCTAATCCAACTGGATTATTTTGTATGTTTTCATGTCAACACATCTTGTTGTACTTCGAGGGCTGTTTTGGAGCCCTAAACAATGTTTTTTTGGCTCGCCACAGTCAAACTATAGATGGAGTTAGATTTTGATGACGTAATGTGTAGGTCTCTGAAATAAATTTCCAATGGGCTATCACGCACCTAAAACATAGGTTGTATGCAAAAGTTACGACCCCAAGAAGTTGAGGTACCAACTTACCAATAGGGGCCCACATGACTTTTGGCGTTTCACCTCTTAGCGTTAGGTTTTTGGATGTCTAGGTTTTGAAATTCGTGAGTAATATCAAAAAGGCCTATGGAGCCTCATTATAATCATTTTGCTCAAATGAATGTGCATAGCAGACACATCTCTTCTCTGAGATAACTACCACCATTCGAGCAAGTGTTTCAGTTCTACAATTTTACAATTTCAGCCTATTTCATTTATTCAATAGAAGATATTGTTCACTGGATATCTGTGTTGTTATTCATATCTTTGTGTTTAGTGTATTCATTCTATTAATCAGTTCGTTTCGCTCCTAAATCCATATCATAAGGAAATAGTTTCAGATAGAGATCCAAAGTTCACATCTAATTTTTGGAAGGGTTTGTTCAAGGGATTTGGAACAAATTTGAATCTTAGTACCACATATCATCCAGATTCAGATGGGAAAACAAAAAGGACTAATAGGATAATTGAGGACATGCTTAAAATATATGTGATGGATCAAACATCAAAGTGGGAATATTATATTCATTTAGTTGAATTTTCCTACAACAATGGGTATCAAGCCTCATTGAAAATGATTCCATTTGAGGCATTGTATGGCAGAAAATGTAACACACCAGTGAGTTGGGAAAATCTAGCAGACAGAGCAGTTGTTGGGCCAAAATTGTTAAAAGAAATGGAAGATAGTATGGCAAAGATAAAATAGAATTTAAAAGTTGTCCAGGATAGGAAAAAAAGTTATGCAAACAGAAACAAAGTTTTCATATGTTTTAAGTGGGAGAACATGTGTTTTTGAAAGTGAAGGAAAAGAGAAGCTTGCTAAGATTAGGAGGCTGCCCAAATTTGACAGCAAGATATTGTGGGCCTTTTGAAATATTAGAAAAGATAGGGCCAATTGCATACATGTTATATTTTCTTTCATCCATGAGAGTGCATAATATATTTCATGTGTCATTGTTAAAGAAGTATTTGCCTAATCCTAACCACATAATTGATTGGAATGTGATCCAGGTGGAGCACAAAGGGGATTTCTGGGTGGAACTAGTACACATCCTGGACCTGAAAGTCAAAGTGCTCAGGAAAAAATCCATAGGGTTGGTAAATGTTCAATGGACCTGTTACAGTCTTGAAGATGCTACATGGGCACATGAATAAAACATGCGAGAAAAATACCCACAAATTTTTGACAGGTTTTAAGAAGACATAATACAAGACTCCATTTTGAGTAGTTAGAGTTATGGAACCACATCTTAGAGTCTTGACCAACTGCACTAGGGACCTTGATAAAATAATGGATCATTCCTTGGGTTAACCTTGGTAAATAGATGGTACATCCCTTGGGTTATCCATGATAAACGAATGGTGCATTCCTTGGGTCGACGAGTTGAGAGGAACATGAGATTATGGTCAGAGCTGCTGCTGGAGTTGTTAAATTGCAGAATTTTATTTCTAAGTATTGTGATGTAAATTTGCCTATATGTATATCGGCATAGAGTGCACCAAGGAAGGCACACAATTGTAGGGGAAGGGGAATGTAACATCCCCACTATAATCCCTAGTTTAATTAATGCTTATGTAGATATAATATGTGGCTAGGACCAAAGCAATGCAATATGCAAATTGTATTTCAATGTTTAATAACAAAATGTGATGCCGGTTGCTAAGGGGACATGGACTAGAGATGGGGGCTGAATTAATCCACAAGAGAGGGGACTGTCTAGGATAATGGCCAATATGGGTCAAAGGGGGAACTTACCCATGCATATTAATTTAACCATTTTTCCTACATTTTCTATTTATATATGAACCTTCCCATTTATGATTGAGTGTTCCCAAATCCAATCATTGAATACACGTAAGAGGGTGGGTGTGATTGGTCACATCCCTAAGTTATTGGGCAGATGGGGGTTGAGTACAATCAATTTGGGAAAGAGTGTGAGTCAAGAAAGGAAAGCCAAAGAGAGGATATTCATATGGGTTGGAAAAAAAGAAAGTTTTAGTTAGTCAAGTTTGGGCATGGGAAGGGGATAGAGAGAAAGAAACAGAGCTTGAAGCTGATGCAACCATGGAGAGAGAATTCTAGAGAAATATGGAGTGTAATTGGAGCTGGAAAACTAAAGAGCCAGGTTGTCAGGCATGAATACTGAACTCCTGGGTGAGTTGCACTAAAAAAACAATTGTTTGTTGTTGGTTTGTTCATAGTTTTCCTAGCAGCAGTTTCTCTTGAGTTCCCAGCTGAGATATTCTTAGCTTCCTGTGCTAGAGAGACCCTGATAAACGAATGGGATGCCCGAGAGACTAAGATCAATGAAAGGGTACATTCCTTGGGTTGAACAGGTCAAGAGGAAGAGAGTTAGTGGAAAATCTAGATAGTTGTAGGAGAATATCAATTGGGTTGAGAGTTTTATGAGTTGTGAGTGGATTATGAGAGACCACTCTCTTTTGTGGATTGTTAGCCTCAGCTCAGGGGTGACTTTTTGTTGATATTTGGAACAATCAGTCTATGGTTGGGTGGAACGTCCGTCCCAATTAGCTGGTTGCACAACTATTGTGAAAATATAAGTGTTGTATCTTACTGTTGTGTTAAATTATGTGTTTAATTGTTGTGCATGAACTCTGTGTATTTGGAAGTGATTTATATGTTGTTGTAATGATTTGTTTAACTGAATTTCATGTTGATCATTACCATGATGTATATTCTTCTAATTTATGATTGTAGACAATAACTAAATCTGTTTTAACTTGTAGCCAAAAGCCACAGGAAATGAGTTAACCGTAGATGAATTAAATCAGTTAGCAGAAATTTCACTTTTTAAGAGTGTTCTGCACTGTAATGTCCTTCGGATGGGTTGGGGGATGTTACAATATCTCTAAAGGATCCACCTCAATATGAAGACGATGATGAATATTTTCTAAATGCCTAGAGAGGTTCTAGGTAGCATGAGTGGGAGATTATTTCAAGTTTGTATAAGAATAAGTTTATCAATGCCAATGAATTTGACATGATTGGATTAAGGGATCATGATGTTATGGAAAATTGGAGCTCTAACTTTGTGTATGAAGAAACATCAAATCGTGTAGTGAAATTCATATCCCAAAAGTGAAAAGTGAATGCAATTGTTACTACTGAATGTTTAAACAATTATTCATTTGAAAGTTTGGGGGAAAAACAAAAATTAACATATAATAAAATTCTTGAATGTTAAAGAGAAGGTGGTCACAAAGAACCCTTGTGTATGATTATCCAAGGAAAAATAGGTACTAGAAAGTCTTACTTGATTGGTGTTATTAAACATGCCATAGAAAGTGAATCCCTTCCTCATAAGAGCTGCTTGCTTCTTTTGGCCCCTACCAATGTTTCAACATTCAACATATCTGCATTGACTATACACTTTGCACTACATATACTAGTAAAGGACATGACCAATTTACAAGGGTCACGGTTGATTACCTTACAAGAGGAGATGAGACACATCAAATACATCCTTATCGATGAGATGATTTTTATAGGGAGAAATTAATTAACACAAAGTGATGCTTGACTTCGTCAAGCTTATCCTGAAATGTCTAATGTTCCTTTTGGAGGAAGATCAATTATATTGGTAAGTGATTTGGGACAACTACTTCCTAATATGGATAGACCTGCATATGCATATGAAGGACATTTAAAGAATTATGGAATTTATTCACAATTTTTGTAACTCTTGATACAATGTTAAGGCAAGATGGACAAAGCAATGATCAAAAACGTTTTCGACATTTGCTAATGAATGCTAGAGATTCAATTCCAACTGTAGAAGACTAGATATTACTAATGGAACATACATATACCAATATGGATGGTTTCACAAAAGAATCATTTGATAAGGCTATACATTTATTTGCAATAAATGATGATATCCACAATCACAATAAGTGTTGTTTGATATCACTAAATCTCCCTATTGCACAAAGTGTTGCTACATAAGTAAGTAGCAACTACTCCATGAAAGCAGATGAGGAAAAAATGGACATTGAGTTTCTTATTATTGTTGGAGCTAGGGTTATGCTTACTTCAAACTAATGGACTAATGCAAGACTTTCCAATGGTTCCCTTGGGGTAGTTGAACATATTGTGTATAATCCTCGAACATCCCCCCTTGAACCTCCCACATATGTTTTAGTAAGATTTGATAACTATGTAGGAGTTCCATGGGATGAATTATTACATCAGACTATTCCTATTGTATCTATTGAAAGATGTAATAATAGAAAAAGTCCATTGAGACTTGTTTGGGGATTAACAATCCATAAGTCCCATGGATTGACATTAGAGAAGGCAACTATTAATATTGGAAGATAGATGGAACGGTCTCACTTTTACTGCAATATCTAGAGTTAAAGCTTTGCATGGTCTTCGATTTCAACCTCAATTTCCATATGATCAATATGAAAAGATGGGAAAGTGTTTCGATGTGTCTAAGAGAAATGAAGAAAAAGACAAATTGAGATGTTATTCACCATCTTCCTCGTATCACTTTCTAATGTTATTCAGTATCTTAATCATTCAATTTTGTTATTATTCATCATCTTTATCACTAAACATTGTTACTTTGTTATTACTCAGATTCATAATGATGTAAATTTCAAAGGATCAAGTTCATCTAAAACATATACATATATATAATGATTATCGTCTAACAATTTCACGCTCTTTCCCGCTACTGGAATGACATAGATCCATCTTAACTTTGGATCTATCATGCACCAAGAGGGATTAAATATCTTGAGGTGCAAACCTTTCCTTAAGTTTTGCACTCTAAAAGGAGGTTTGATTTGATCCCCTCAACTAAATCTGGAGTTAAAATGGATGTATGTTGGTATTTACAAATGTTAAAAATGAGATTGAAATTAATATTCAACTATGGGTTACGTAGTTGGATTATAATTAGCATTCAATGAATTGCATAACATCTTCTAAACTTACACATTAAAACTATGAGTTCTTAAAAAATCACTCATCCTAATATCACTATGTCAACTTAACTTACTACTTCACCTACAAATAATAAGATAATGAGAATTTTATTATAAATATTGTTGTAATATAAACAATTATAAATAATATCAACTATAATTATATTGAATTACTAACCATATCCATATGTTTAATTTTGGGTTTTTAGATTTCATAACAAAAATCAAATACAATAAATTTTAAAATTTTTAATTTTGTTTATAATAAAATAAATAAATGTAATATACATATAAATATTTTTTATTAAATAAAATAATTTAATAAAATTAAAAAAATAATAATATTCCCAAAAGTTTAAAAATACTTTAAAACCAAAATAAAGAAAGCACGTAAAATTCATATCCAATATTAAAAGCATAGTTTAAAAATATGCAAATAGTTAAAGGGGGCAAAATCTCTCAAACTCCTCTCCTCTCCTAATATAAGAGGGTGCTACATTTATGCCATGGTGTTACGTAAATCTGGTCCAGCCCCCAATTCGTTCATATTTCCATAAGTTGTAAGCCCAAGTCAAGTCAAGTTCAGTTCATAATTACCTGTTTTGTTTTTTCCAGGTCTGCAAGATTGAATTTCAAGCATCAACACAAAATTTCAATTACTATTTTTAGCATTTGAATTTCCTGGTCCCCACTTTGTCCTTTTCCCAAGTCAAAGTCAATAAGCCCATTTTTCTTCCTCTGTTTTGTTTTTATTCCACATCGAAGGATTGATTTTCTATTAATCTTTACAAAAGTTTTCTTGTTCAACACTTCCTCTTCTCCCAAGTCAAGTTATGGGGCCATTTTTATCTCTGATTATTTTTTCCCAGTCTCCAGAATTGAATTGAAATGAATGGCATAAAATTCCAGGTCCATTTCTCTCTCTGATTTGTTTTTTTCCAACTCTGTAGAATATAATTTAAATGAATGGCACAAAATTCCAATTACGTTCTGGAAGATTAAATTTCAATTAATATCCAGAAGATTTTTCAGTGTCCACTGTCCCTTTTGCCCAAGTCAAAATCAATAGGCCCATTTTTCTCTCTATTTTGTTTTTTCCTGTAGCTAACAAAATTTCACTGTCCCTTTTGCCCAAGTCAAAATCAATAGGCCCATTTTTCTCTCTATTTTGTTTTTCCCTGTAGCTAACAAAATTTCAATGAACTTATGAACGATTGTCAGGTTCAACACTCTCTTTTCCCAGTCAAGTCAAGAGGCCCATTTCTCTATAGGTTTTGTTTTTTTCCAACAGTACTGCAAATTTTCTCATTGCATTACAATTTCCCAATTCAAATCATTTTATATCCTTCATTTTTGTTCTCACACAGGACTTTACTTTATATGACAACTACTGCTGTAATTATAAATATATGCATTTACATGGTGAAGAACTAAACTCACATCGTTGGGTTTTGAAGGAAGTTGGAGTCGGAGAGTGAAAAATGGATCATAAAGGTGTTGTTCTTCTCATGATGTTTGTGTGCTTTGTGATCATGGCTGTAGCAATGCCTATTAATTACTATCATCATACTCATACTACTGAAGATAATCAGTATGTGTATGAGCAAACTGGTGGATTAAGTTCTGTTCAAAGTCTTGTTTTGAATGGATCTTCTCTGTTCCCATCGTCCATGGCCGCGTATCGCAATAAAAGGGACGTGGAGGCGCTTCTGAGCTTCAGAAATGGCATCATATCAGATCCATATGGATCGCTCTCCAACTGGACGGCCAAAAATTCACATAACTTGTGCCAGTGGAATGGAATTTGGTGCAGGCCAAAAACGAAAAGAGTGGTTGCCATTATACTCCCTCATTGCGAATTGAATGGTATCCTTTCCCCGTCCATTGGCAGCCTCTCTCTATTGCGGATTTTAAATCTTTCCTCGAATGCTTTGACTGGAAGAATTCCACCCGAATTTGGGCAGCTGAAAGCGCTGGGAATACTTGACCTCAGCTGGACTATGCTCCAGGGTTCAATTCCAACAGAATTGTGTAATTGTACACATATTCAACGGATCGATCTTTCTCATAACAATTTGACAGGGACTATACCAACTTCTATGGGCAACTGCGCTTCGCTCCAAATGTTGCGTATTGGAGGCAACCATTTGAGGGGTCCAATTCCAGCAGAATTCGGTCGTTTGGTCCACTTGAAACATCTCTTCTTGGGCTCCAATGCTCTTAGTGGAAGTATCCCATGGGAATTCCGTCGTCTGGTCCAGTTGGAACATCTCTCCTTGGGCTTCAATACTCTGACTGGAAGTATCCCATGGGAATTAGGTCTTCTGGTCCAATTGGAACATCTCTCCTTGGGCTTCAATGCTCTAAGTGGAAGTATTCCAACTTCTCTAGGCAATTGTACTTTGCTTAGAGAATTGTATATTGAATACAACAATTTGAGTGGTCCAATCCCAGCAGAATTCGGTCGTCTGGTGAAGTTGAATCAGCTTTGGTTGATGAAAAATGCTCTGAGTGGAAGTATTCCAACTTCTCTAGGCAATTGCACTTTGCTTGGGGAATTGCATATTGATCACAACAAATTGAGTGGTCCCATCCCACAGGAATTTGGTCGCCTGGTCAAGTTAAAGGTACTCGTGTTGGACGAAAATAGTGTAAGTGGAAGCATTCCAGCCTCGATTAGTAACTGCACTTCCCTGCTTTCGTTAAGGGCTATGGGAAACAAATTGAGCGGTCCAATCCCTTCATTTATGGGTTTGATGGAAAGTATAACGAATATTGACTTTTCCAACAACTTACTAAGTGGTCACATCCCTCCCACGCTCTTCAATAGTACTCACCTATTTTCTTTGTCCCTCGACACTAACAACCTTACAGGTAGCATCCCTAGTATTCCTGAAGCCATTACAAAATTTAGCAACCTTGCATTTCTTACTCTATCAAACAACAATTTAAGTGGATCTCTCCCACCCAGCATAGGTCAATTAAAGGGTCTATTTCAATTAGATATATATAATAATAATGTTTTTGGCACTGTACCTAATGGTATTTGTGGCTCAAGTAGTCTTATGTATTTAGATTTGTCAGAAAATAGTCTAGAGGGACCAATTCCTCATAGTATTGGCAATTGCACTTCTTTAATTCTTTTTTTTGCTCACACTAATAAATTCTCCGAGACTCTCCCAATATCTTTGGCTAATTGCACCAACATTGAGCTATTAGATTTAAGGAAAAATAAGTTGACAGGGGAACTTCCTTATTACTTGGCATTTTTCCAAAACTTGAATATTTTAAGTTTTGGTTACAACAATTTCTATGGTGATATTCCTCAATGGGTAACAAATTTCACCCAGTTGTATGTATTGGATTTATCCAATAATAAATTCGGTGGAAGAATCCCATTACATCTTGAAACACTTCAAGGATTTACAAATGAATCTTCACAACATGATGCAGTACGAGAGGAAATGACAATTGACATGAAAGGAAGTGAGTATACTCTGTCATACCTGTGGTCTACAAACACGATCTTTGATTTGTCCAGTAATAATCTTACAGGAGAAATACCTGCAAGCATAGGAACTTTGAATAGCTTGCGATTGCTAAATTTATCCAGCAACCAATTGGAAGGGATATTACCTGCATCTCTTAGTAACATATCTACTTTGGAGCAGTTAGATTTGGCCAAGAATAATTTGAGTGGTTTGATTCCTGAAGAGCTTTCTAAACTACATAGTTTAGCTGTTATGGATGTTTCATGTAACAACTTTTGTGGGCCAATCCCAAGAGGAACACAATTTTCCACTTTTAGTGCAACATCATTTCAAAGGAATAAGTGCTTATACGGGTGTCCTTTAGATCCATGCAATGAAAAGGAAAGCCCGGTGACAGAAAGTGACAACAGTGGTAATAGTGACAATAGTAAAGTGGGATGGCTCATGTATGTGGATAAAAGGTTGTCATTGATGGCATTAGGGATTGGAGCGGGGATTGGAATTTGGGGAGTATTTGGTGTATTCATTGTTTGGCAGAGAGCCAGACAGTGGGTGTTGGGTATGCCACCTAACAAACCAAAACTCTTTTATGGAGTGCATCGATTCCCTACTTAAAGAACCAGATAATGGGTGTTGGTTCTAGTTTGCGGTGAATAATGTAGTCATGTAACTACTATATAATATTTGTGTTGTACTCAAAAGAATGAGAGAGAGAAAAGAGTGACAAACATGAAAATAAAAAAAATGAAAAAAATATATTGTTATAAAAAAGAATGTGCATGTGAATTTGGATGTAAATCTACCAACAATTGTCATTTTATAATTGAAATAATACATAAATATTATAAATGATTGATCTACATTGTTAAGAATAAATAGGAATAAATATTTGATAATTTGCATTCAATAATCGATATTCATTTCATTAACTTATAATATGCTACATTATGCATAAAGTTGATCAAGGACTTGAAGCCATTACAATAATTTACTTATTATAAGCTTCACATTAGTTAATGTATTATCACTAAGATTTAACTTAGAATTTTCAATTCCAATTCCAAGTTTGTAAGATCCATGAATATGATATGTGAAGTATAAATCAATTACCAATTTTATTAATGAGTTGATTTCTTTGTACCGATTATAATGTATTTTTTTTTATCATTAGTCAATATATTTTTTTAAATTATTATTTGGATTCAATGATTATTAGTTACATGTTGATTGATTCAAATTAGTTTTATGAATTTTTGAATGGGTAATCATATGTCAAGTGTAAATGAATCACCAATTTTATTAATAAGTTGATTTCTTTATACTGATTCCTTTTTTACCATGGGTCTCAATGTATTTTTTTTAAATTATTATTTGGATTCAATGATTATTAGTTACATGTTGATTGATTCAAATTAGTTTTATGAATTTTTGAATGGATAATCATATGTGAAGTGTAAATCAATCACCAATTTTATTAATGCGTTGATTTCTTTGTACTGATTCCCTTTTTACCATTGGTCTCAATGTATTTTTTTTAATTATTATTTAGATTCAATTATTATTAGTTACAAGTTTGATTCAAACTAGTTTTATGAAATTTTAAATGGATAATGAATATGATTAGTGCATGATTAATGAGCTTTTAATGTGAAAATTGATAATTCTGATCTTCTTGGAAGACTTACTCTCTTTGTGGAAATTTGTTGTCATGTCAAGGTCATCAATTTGTATAATTATTTGTTTTAGATAATGCCAATACCACTAAATAAAAAGGATTTTTATTATCATTATCTTTAATAAGGATGATTATATAGTATCATTATTGAAATATTATTTACAATAGATATTAATTATGTCAGAGGCATTGTTTTAAGAGAAGGACATATCCATAATTTTGCATTATGTATTGAGGATATATTGATCATTACTAAGTATTAGTGTTTTGTTTGACCCAAGTGGTAGAGGATTTGATAGAAAGTGTTCATCTATGTCTTCTTTTGAGATGTCTTCCTGCTCACTAGTAGTGTTGCAAACATAAAGGATGTGTCAAAGGAGTTGGGTATGGGTACAAGGTCCATGATGTTAATTTTCAAGCATAAACATATATAGAAGATAAAAATAGTGTTCTTTTCTTCTTTAAATGATAAACTGAAACATAGGAATCATAGGAAGATCACTCATTCACAAGAACACAAATATTTATCACGGGAAACCCTCAAGGGGAAGAAAACCCAACAAACTTTTGTGATATATTGATTAGTCAAACAAGTACAATGAACTTTACAAGGAAATAACACTAAGCCTCTATTACAAAGTTGCCCTCAAACCTGTTGGACACACCTACCACACTTAGAGGGGGGGTGAATGAGTGTGGGGCTCTTTTTCCCAAAACTTCCCTCTTGCACAAAAACTCATCAATTAGCATTCAACATTTATTCATTACCCATTGTTGTCATTTATAACCAG
>SNQJ01S0006876.1:347212-372184 GCA_010110895.2 Picea sitchensis | reverse complement strand
ACCAATGGAACCACATCGATCCATCTTCATCATGTATCAATGACAACTCATTGATCCATCTTCATCTATGCATTCTCATCAAGGACAATACATATTATATTACATAAATCATCAGTCAATCAATCCTTTGACATCAATCAATCTCTTGACATCAATCAATGGCATCAATAAATCAAACCATTGGCATCAATGACAACATGATCCAACAGATTTAATGTATATATCTTCACGTAGACTTCACTTCATGGATTATAGTAGATTAGAGCTCCCATGGATTCCCAAAAGAGTTCTGGCATCGATTCTTGTATGACTCTTGGGCACTTACAACTGGTCATGTAGAACAAGAACTTCTAGTTGCACAAACCAGAGCTTGCTTCATCATGTTGCACTGTGACTGTAGACCAAGCTGCAAAGACTCTTCCCATGTGAGTAGAGTTGTTCATGCTGCACCTTCTAGTAGCTTCGATTAACAACTATTATGGGGCATGGATAACTGGGCAACTTGGCACTAACAACCTCCTGGGTACGAAAACACTGGAAACTAGGCACAGAAACGACTTAGCACGGATTAGAGTTTCATGCACATAGCATGGATTACTCTATCACTAGTCTGTAACTTAGAGTATTACTATTAGCTAGCTCTTTTATAATCAGATTACATATTCAGAAGACTACCAATTACAATGGGGCAAAGTTAAGCATAGAGATGGTGATATCTAATGTTTAAAACAAGGATATGCTCTTCGGGAGATTCCTATGTAGACAACTGGCTTTCACTCTAAGGCTTGAACCAACTCTATGGAACTTAGTGCATGGACAAAGAAAGCTAATAGTATAAAGTGCTAGTTCATACGTAGCATATTGTGTCCCATTATGGCTAGTACTTACTCTACAACTATTGGACCTTATACTCTATGGAACTTACACTATGCTTCTCTATGGAACTTACACTATGGACTAAGGAAAGTAGTAAAGCAAGTAGTAAGGCATATGGCTAAAACATAGCCTAAAGTGAAACGTAGATATGTGAGTCTAATATATATATATCCCAACATCAAGAATATATGGTGCATTTCTGTAGTAACTGTGTTTTTCCCAAGGTAATCTCTATTGCCCTTGCCAATTCCATTGGCATTGCTAAGGCCAATAAACTCGACATCGAACTCAACATCATCCATATCCACACATTGAATCCATTTCATATATCAACTATTGACTAGTGGCTATCTATTGGCAACTGGTAATTGACACCACCTCCTGGGATATCTCCTATTGGCTAGCAGTGACCACCTTGAGGCAATCATGGTGTCTCAGCGAACCCCATGTGCCTCACTAACCTGTACTTATTCTTATGGCGATAGTAGCATGGCTAAATCGATATGTTCATAAGTGACAAACATGTCTCAATGTATTAATGATAGCATCATGGCTATCATAGATAAACTCCTAAAATGGCATTCTGATTAAATCAAAATCACTTTCAGTACCTCAAGTGAAGATATGCCTCTGACCCAATCAAACCGAGGTTAACGAGTTTACTATTGAAAAAGAGTTCGGGAGAAATTGCCTACGAACCCGTCCAAACAATATTCTTATTGATAAAATACATGTTTAGCAAAGGTTTAAAATCACCCTAAGAATACCAAACTTGCTTTTCGGGTAATGAACTTGAAAAAATAGGTTTTTACTCCACCCCACCCACCGCTTCAACCCTCCTCGTTCTGCATCCACCTTCCTTATTGGAAGGAGTAACCTTGAGGAAGGAATCACCTTACATGTCAGAAATTAATCTATGATTGCCTGCATTGAATCAATTGCTTTGAGATTTACCAGAACCCTTGTTGCTTCTTGATTGATTGATGGTGGGAGATGAAAGGAAAGGGTGGCAGCAGACTTGGAGAATCAAATCGCCCGAGCTAGGAAGGAGTAGGAGAAAAAACTAAACCCGCAAGCTTACTTATGTTATTATTCATGTTTGCCTTAGAAAGAACTATACCTACTGATATCTTCTTTCGATCCTCCCCAGGATATAAGCATAGATAATGAAAGGTATTACATGAGCATAGCTCAAGGTCCTGAAAGGAGGTTAAATTTAGAGGTAGTAAGGAGATATTTTCTTTCATAGAAGGACCAACCCCATATCGCCAGCTGAAAAGTTAGTACTGTTTCAAGCAATCCATACGTCCAGTCATTCCTCCTTCATGGAAAGATAGATATGTTAAGATGCTCTTCAGCTCCCCGATGTGTATCAAGTTACCAACATAAACCCATGCATACAATGAATTGTTTTTAGCACTTTTACTTTGGACACTTTATGATCATGCACACATCCCAAATCTTTTAAAGGATTCCCTTGTCCCAAATAAGCAAAAGCTCTAACCATGCCATCCTGTCATGCATAAGCCAAGTTAGTAAAGATAGCCATAAAATATCTTTGAGACATCACACATATCCATCATGTCGAATGGAAAGTAAATGAGCCATACAAATTATACATATGTAATGAGAGATATATTAAGTACCAAAATTCCACATTATATATGTACCGGGTGTACAAAATGTGAAGTCTTAAAAGAAACTACTTATACATATCTTAGAGGCTAGTCATGTTAGTCCATATGATACAAAAAAGGAAAAAATGATGTGATTCATCATGACTCTCCATTACCTTTGCCTGTCTAATAGGCCCTATTACAGTGCTTGGATCCTGTGTCGCTCTCATGCTACCAAGAGTAGTCCCACCCTTAGTCCCCAGTCTGATCTATTGAGTTGTGTTCATTGCCTACAATGCTAGCTTTCTCTAGGTGTGGGAATAGGTGCAAGTGTGTGTATTCAATGTCGACGCAAAAGTGGTTAGTTAGTCCCGTCACACTGTGACCTTTACCTTCAGTTATGATATCTCCAGTATAGCTTGGGCTAGCTCTATCTCCTTGATAGCTATATCACTATTCCTATGATTACTAAATCAACACCACCTTATAGTAATGTAATGTTTTTATCGAAAGATAACCCCGTTCCCATCCATATGGTTCCCCCGCTTCTCAACATATCGATAGAAAAAAAAAATATCTCGAATGGATTTCAAGCCAGACCTGCCTGCATTGAACTCTCATAGCAGCCTCAGATGATTGCGGAAGGGAAGGAGGGGCTTTCCCCCCCCTCCCTGGAGCCACAGAGATCATCCTATGATCGGAGTACGGAGAAGGCATTCTATGCCACAACCGTACTATAATCTTCTTCCTCATCTTCATTTTCCTAAATCTTTCTCTTCATTCTCCTCCTCTTGTCAGGATTTGAATTTTCGGATTCAGACTTGGAATTAGATTTGAATTTTCGGATTTGGAAACTTTTTCATATGTTGTTTCAGTGCAGCCTCTTATTACTTAAGATTCTTCATTTGATGTGTTGGTGTTGACTCTATCCCTGTTAGCCTCATCCCCTGAGTTGCTTCCTCCCCAGAGTTTCTTCCGTGGCTGTGTAGATTAACCCTATGTTACTAATCATATATATAGTTTGTGGTTTGTGCCTGTGGGTGGGGACTAGGCTAGGAATTTGTGAGTTTGTTCACCATAGTCAAATTATCCTCTTGTATCCGTATTGCTTGCTGTCCAGTTGGGTTTTGGGTCTATTGTATCTCGGACCTGTATTTCGATTTGGGGTTTGGATACTTTTATAAGTCATGTAATTCCCCATTTCTTCGAGATTATAGCCAGGTTTGTTTCCTATATAGATCATATTGATCTAGGTTGGTTCACTTACCTAATGCCTGGGTGATTTATTTATTGTACTTTTCCCAGGTCATTCGAGGTCACTTGTCATTTTACACTGCTTGGGTTGAATAACGACGCCTTTATCCTACTGGTCAAGTGGAGCCAGTGGATATCTGCCATATCGATTGGTTGAGTCTTGGGTCAACATGTTCACACAAAATCTTAGTTTGTCAGTTTCCTGTGGATTTTAAGGATCAGGTCATCTACTCGATGATTGAGATCTTTGTCTCAGACATTTGCTTTGACTTTCTCCGAGGGTTTGGTTTTTATTCAATCCCTACGCCTTGGGACCTCATCTTTTGCATTTTTGCACCCCATATAGGGGTTGCCCCTGTGGGTTACCGCTGGCGCTGACGGTATTTAGAAGCGACTAGCTTGTTCCACTCACCGCTTCTGGGTCCAATCCGTCCACAAAGGTACATCTCTATCTCCAGAGGGGGAGAACAAAGGCTCTCAGCCCCTCTGCTTGAGTGACTGAGGAAAGAAAGCAAGGGGGGAGTATATCTCCATACTGGACCAGTATCTGAGGCATAGTCCGTCAATTTCATGATAGAGCCAACATATCTAAAGCACCTACTAGACTCCCATTCCTACATCAGACGTCTAATGCTCCCTGAAGCACTATACCCACCATGGTAATCTAGGTCTGCGTCTTTGGAAAGATTCAGCTTCGATTCATGCCCGTTGGCACGCTTCATCTGAGGTATGGTTTCATACTTTATTACAGGTATTATGGCTCACCATTCAGCGGTGGTCATCACTACCATTCATGATATCACCACTCGGCAATGAAGAACCTTTTGCGATCTCAAGTGTAGGCACCCAGTCACTCTATAAGAGAAGCCCTCCCTCCTAGTCAAAATGGAATTCAATCCAGTCGCAAGTTCCCCTACGACTACCTTGTTACGACTTCATCCCAGTCGAAGACCCCACCATGGTATGTGCCAATAAGAGCACCCCAACCTCATTTTCTTTGAGTTTCAGATATTAGAATGGGTTTTGACCATGTCTCCCGAACAATCTCAGTACATATGGCATAAGACGATTTCAGATATCGAGGTCGATATCTGATCAGGTGTTTTTCTTGTCTTACAATGATGCCCGCCCCGGGTGACATTTCAGATCAGAGTGGAAAGGCATGAGATTTTGGTTATTTATTTATATATGTTGCATTGTTTTGACGAAACCTTCCCTTTCATTCTTAGAAAGAAGTAAGTGTTGGTCATTCTTGATATATTTCATTACGTTCTATTATATACGTAATTACGTTCTCCTCGTCCCACTTATTTGTGGTCAGGCGAGCCATTCTTCCTCTCCCTTTGGTCGAGCACTCCTTACCTCACCCTCTCTACTGGAATTTGGTCAAGACGAGCTAAACACTCTCCTCATGTCAGGCAAGCCAAACCCTGAATATTCTCTCAATTTGTTTGGCCTAATAAGTAACTCAAGGTCGAAGGTTTCAAGCTCCGTAGCCAAGTAGTAACACGTCGGTGACCGACTTCATGTATAAGTACTTTGGGTGGCGTGTCCACTAACCAAGCACTTTGACTTTCCTCTCGAATTTCGTATCTGTTAGTCATTCTTGAGATATTTAAGATTATTATATATGTAATTATACAATCGAAGAATTGAGAAAAGAATTGATCCCCACCCAATAAGTCACTCAATTGAGATTTCTTTGTTCTTCTTTGTTCTTCCGGTAATGAATTATATATGTAATTATGCGATTTTAAAAGATCGATTTTTTTCATTTCGACCAACTCTGATAGCAGGGAAAGCATCGTCAATTCATTGACTTTTCACTGAATTTTCTGATACAATATCACTGAAACTTTTCCGATACGAGTTGAAAAGGTCAATCCTTCATCGAGGAAATAAGTGGTTGCTATTATATATGTAATTATGCGAAGATCTGGGTTTATCAGGTAGAAATTGGGTGTGTCTGACTAGCTGGGTTGACCAGTGCAGGCCCCTATATTTATTCCCTAAAAGAGCTCAGGCAACGACCTTGAATATCTTCCCGAACTCTAGCTAGCTCTTCTTAGTAAGAACTTGCCTGACCGGGGGATAACCTTAGCTTCATACTTCTTTCCTTGGCCCCTATATCTAAGACGTAACATATTTCAAGCCAGGGACATCTACTGATTTCCTTAGCTAACCCCCTTCGGTCGGGCAGTTGGGTAGGGACAACACCTATCTGATTTACTTATTTCCTTGGCTTGGCCCTGGCTAGTGACCAAAATTATATGGGTCAATACGTTATATATGAGTTAGTGTGCTGGGGAAATATGTGCAATACTTATTTATCATAACTTGGCCAGGAAAATGAGATTGAGGGAAGAAAAAAGATAGTGAAGGGCACTATTGGGTTTTCCGTGCTGTGATGATCGTGATAATAAGACCTAGATTGGATGATTTCATATGTGTGATAAATTCCAAGATGCACTCTTCCAACTTGATCTGTCTAATCTTGGTATATTTGGTAGTGTAATTCCATGTTGTAATATCTAGTGTTATTGTATGATGCACTCTTCCTAGTTTGTGTGCGTGATCTTGGTTTATTTGTGGGTGATATGAGCATGGTATGATTGTTGGAAATATTGTATATAGATAAGTAATATGATTCCTGTGTGTTCTATAAGATTCATTGCTTTGCATTGAGTAAGCCATTATTATTACTCACTCTTACAAGTGATAAATAATATGAATAACATGACTTTTCAACAAAGCACCATTCTATTTCCCTAGCTCATTAAGAAAGCACCATTCTATTTCCCTAGATCATTAATATAGAACAAACCTAGATGCATACTTGCAAGGATCGGTCACCTCGATAACAAAGAGAAATTTCCTAGTCACTCCCTTTGAAAAATAGGTAATTGTAGAACACTTAAAAGTATCAGTTGCTAGGTCATTCATTGCTCCTAATTATTGCTTCTTCACCAAGATATAAGCATGATACATTATTGCTAATTAATCTAGGTAATCCAGATCATAAAAAGAATGATACATCCTATACAAATTCTTCCTTCTTAACAGAGAGACAAACCAATGATGCATGCTCATGATTAATTTAAGTGGTTGTAGTTAAGCGTTAACCAGCTCCTAGTGGAACAAGAGAATCCAAGCAAGAAACACTCCACTATTATTCCAAAGAGTAGTCAGAGCAGTCTACAAGTATAATAAGAGAATCCAAGTATTGTGTTATCCTCTCTTGTTCCTGATATGATGGGTTCCTTCACCTTGAGATGATGGGTTCCAAACCAAGATACAAACCCATGATGCAGTGTGACTACTCATGTTCCTTCTTCAAATATAAAGAATATATGTCCTAATGAGCCTAAGTTCTCTAGCTAATTCATCTAGTCAAAACCATGATTCAGTCTTGCTAATTCAAATAGGTAATTAATATATAAAAAAGCATGATGCAAAGTATCAGTTTCCGGTAATTCATTCTTCCAAATTCAATCTTGTTCACTACGAGATAAAAAATAATGCTTCCTTTCTAGGATTGGTGAAATTTGTGTAGGTTTCGGGCATAATGAATTCCTTCTTATTAAGAGAGTCAAAATCAAGGTTGGGTGAAGGTCAATAGTAAGTAAAGGTTCGGTAGTTTCATCTGATTCTGGGTCTATAGCTGTACCTCCCTAATATTAATTCATGAAGTGGTATAGTTCAAATATGTCTAGGTCCAAAGGTGGATAGGTTGTATGGTAGATAAAGTTAAATAGTAAGAGAGTGCTCGCCTGGTCTACCTCAATATTTTAATCAATAGTTTTGTTCTTGAAGTCCGTCCAACAATGCTCTATCTTCTCCATGTAAAGCCCTTCTTCCATGCGGATCCAATGCTGTAAGTATAAGTGAGGCATTGAAATAGCCTCGGCTAATAAAGGCTCAAGGGGATTCTCAAAGGGCATAAGGCTTAAGGTGGTGCATCATTAAGTAAAGTTCCTGCATGAGCTCTATTCCCCATGAAACAAATTGTAGTGCCCGCTCAGCTAACGTAATGGTCCCGCTAGAGGAAATAAAGGCGTAACCGGTGATGCATGCTAGAGGAAGGAGAGAGAGTTGCAAACGGTTGTGCCCACCCAGAAACAACTAGTGATTCCCACCAGAGAGAGGAGAGATAGTCACAACCAGTGATGCATACAAAAAAGAGGAGAGAGAGGCACCAACCTATCTTGACTCGCACAACAGAAAGTAGTATCGAACTATAGCAAGTGGTATCGCAACACAGATAGCTAGCAATACAGTGAGTGGATCACAACATAGAAAGTAGTGTATGGCAACATAGATAGTTAGAAATATCAGTACTATGACCTTTGAAGATGATGTTATGAAGGTTATGTAACCTCTAGATCCACTCTAGGGGCCGAGATACACTGAACCCTAGTTCATGAGAACATGGAAAGGGATGTTATAGACACCATTTATTCTTTAACGACGGGAAAAGGGAGGATTATGTGAACCCTACAACAGACAACTCTGTTAGTTGGAGAAGCATTCGCTCTTTTGACAACGACTCTGAAAAAGCATTGGATGATTAGCAGAACAAGCGGCATGAACTATCTTCCCGACGTTGCGCAATGAAAAAAATGGATCAGAGTTGAAGTTCTAGACCCGCCAGTGTATGGTGGCATTACCAGCTTAGATCATTTCCCAGCAGGAAAGAAATACCTATGTTACGGAAAATCAACGGGTAGACGTTATGGACGCAACACTTAGGGGTATTCCTGAGAGGTGGTGGGAAACACATAGGGATGATATACCTGATTGGATTACAGCTGAAATATTGGATTACAGCTGAAATAGCTCTAATAATCCAGTTCAAACCTTCCAACCATGCCAACCGAGTCAAAGAAATCTATATGGGCGAGACAGATCCATTTGTTCACATCGATCAGTGTGAACGAAAATGGAACGCAGATGGAATGCATCCAGAATTTTGGGTTCACTAATTCTTCCATGAATTTGGACCCATCCCTAAGGCCTGGTACCTACACGAAGAAACACAAAGACAAACTAGTTGTTGGAGGAGTAAAGAGTGCGTTTCAATTTCTGTCAAGATTTTTCTTTTGCAATGACATCCAATTTTGTTACGGATGCTCTTACACAATTCGGGCAACTCTGTTCACCGAGAAGTTGCGAAATGTGGGAAGCCCATACATCTTCCCACTCCATCAAGTCCCGATCCCAAAGGTAGAATCACCTCTCTAATGTGAAAAGATGAATAAGGAGGATTCAGACCCTGATGATCTAGAACATTTGTGGCATTTCACCTTCAATGAATCTGAAGGATCCTGAGAGGTACGACAGTGGAAGCCAAAAGAAGCTGGGAGTTTGTACACACAGCCTTTGAAGTTGTGGAAAGTCAATATTGGTACAGAAGACAACCCAAAAATGGCAGCTATAGGAGATTATTGAGATTAACAGACGATGTCAGAGATCATATCACTACTCAAAGAATATGAAGATCTATTTCCACATAGTTTTATGGAGCTAAAAGGAATCTAGGGTGATCTAGGATAAATTAAGATTATGTTGAAACCCAATGAAAAACCTGTGAAGCATCAACCCTATCAGTTGAATCCCCGAGTTAAGGAAAAAGTGAAGAAGGAAATTGATCGGATGCTGAACGCTTTTCTCATTTTCCTTGTAGATTCATCTGATTGGATTAGCTCAATCGTAATCCATAATAAGAAGGACACTAAGGATATCAGAGTCTTTGTTGATTATCGAAGGTTGAATTCCACATTCTATAAGGCAAAAAATATAAGCTACTAATCTCACTAAATGCTACAAAATTAGAGAAATGCCGGAGGTTTTCGGTTGAATGTAGCAGTCTAGAAGGCCTGAATATTCAATAATTTCAACTAATACTAACCACTTTTTTTTACAGGAACTTAATAAAGCTAATTGAATATAGCTAATTTGTTAAGACTTAGATTTCATTGCTTGTTTTTTTGTTTGATTCAACAATACAACTTATCCCAGTGAATTCTATGGGCCCACCGATAAGCGGCCTTTCAAGCTCAAGCGTTTACCTAGTTAGAGACCCAGGTCTTGGAGCTAGTGTGGGGTCTGCCCAAGGACCTACTGGTTTAGGTAAATAACTTATGCGCTCTCTGACTAGATCAATTCTCTTTGGAAAGTAAACAATGTTTTTTTGGGATCTCCGTGCTCCCTGGTTGGAACCCCTAAGGGGCCCTAATGGGTTGGACCTGAGAAAGTTTAGAACATACATACAGCCTTGGCAGGAATGATTTCAGAATATATGACTCATGCCCCATTAGGTTCTTTCAATTATTTGGGTGGTGTAGCAAAGTCGTTTACTAACGCGTCAGAGACCGACTTGCCATAGAAGTCTTTTCACTAATGGAGACACTAAGCATTTTTCCCATTAATGTTACCCGTATCCATTGGTCATTATTTATAGATGTAATAACTGGTTTTCAGTGTGAGTCGAAGGGTGAGAGGAGCATAGGGACAAATACACTCGACCGGATGCTAGCTAGGAGTGCTCGCTTTACATAAGGAGAAGAGCGAGGTCGTTGGGTGCGTTTCCCATCTTACAATGATGCCCACTGGGGGTGACATTTCAGATCTTTGTGTCAGATCTTCATTCCGGCTAACATGCTATTCCTTTAGCTTTGATGGGAATTGAATGAGATTCAATTATTTATTTATATATGTAATAACACTATTTCAGAATTGATAAAAAAATTGACCTAACTTCTTTTCTTTTATTGGTGAATCAATTTCTCTTTAGCAGTTGCACACCTCCCTTTAGTCATAAGGTTATCCCTCGATATGGTTTTCGGGCGGGTTACGAGAGGAAGGTTACATTATATATGATGCTATTGCACTTAGTTGGTTCACCTTGAATATTGGAAAGACTCGGTCGGTGAAATGTAAACTATGACATATCCATATCCATGTTGCTATTACATATGTAATAACATGCTTTAAGCTCTCATAATCGATCATACATACAAAGATATATCTCATGATATATGCAATTACGCTTCTTGCCTTCTGACTTGACACAAAGTATTTCATGAACATTAAGTGACTCGACCGTTATGGGCCCCTACCCCTAGAGAAATAATGGATTCAGTTAAATGAGTCGGGACACTAACAGAGGGCACTAAAGTAAGTAGCAAGCTGGAGCAGGGGGACCCACTCCAAGACAAGTGATATCCGCATCGCATCACCAATTGGCCAGATAGTGGGTGAGCTGCTATCATAATAGTAGTAGTTAGTAGTGGTTGATAGGATCGATGCGGCTTATTGAAATATATATAGGGGTCAGGGGTATGTAATTTATCACACTCTTTCTCATAAGAAAATCTCTTCGCGTTTCGATCTTTGTGATCAAATTTGAATTCGAATAATATCGTAAGATATGTAAATGCATAATTCCAAGCTTAAATAGGAGAAAAAAATTAGAATCAATATTGATCTCTTTCGGGAAAAAAGCCACCCCCACCCTACCCCCTATTTGTTTCCCTTTTTTGTTACATGTATTTTGTGCATGCTTCTCTCATTTCAACCTGCACTGATTGGCTTTTTGTTGTCCATGTTGCTTTCATTCTGCGCTGAATGACTTGTTTTTGGCTGTGTTGCTCTCTCTGGATGCACTCCTCCCACATATGGTTGCTGGCTCTGCTACTTTCAAATAGGTTTCGATTCTTTCATGGGACCTTCCCCTATTATCCCTAAATCTGACTTTCGTGATAACTTTATGGGTGACTTGCCCATCTGGTATGACCTTCCCTTCCGAACTTTAGCTTCTGGGATGACTTGACAACTGACCCTACCTTCCCGCATTACCTTATAGCTCAACAATTATGATCTATCTATAGTGCATTATGGGATCACCTCCATTCTGTCACTATCGATTGTAGTTGCCATAATTCTAGCCTACCTAACATCAAACCCATCGAAAGGTTCACGTGGTGCTATGGCGCGCTCAAATGGATTTATTCTTTTATTTCGCATCACTTTAATCAAAGAGATAGAAAACTGTCCAGGCTTCAAAGTGCATTTGCATGCATTCTACGGTCACTTATTACCCCTTTGGGTCATATTCCCTGTGAGGTACGAAGTGCTTTCTTGATTAAAGGTAATTTATTACTCACCCGAAGAATGAGGGTGAGGAGAGCAAGGTACATTGATCAAGATTTTTACGTCAATCAAATGGGGTTTGTGGTGATTTAGGAAGGGCCCAGGTTGTGCTTTCAACTTGTCTTGAAACCTTTCAAATAGGAGAGGCTAGGCTATATGGTAATTTTTAGAGTGCAAGGGTGGCCTATTGGTAGGTGGAAAGGGAAGAACCAGTACTAGTACCCTTGAGACTCGATTCTCTGAGATGCAGAGATGCAAATGCAGAGGTACAAATGTGGAGATGTGACGATGCGGAGGCGGAGATGCAAATGCAGAGATGTGAATTTTAGGGGGTACATTCATTTTAGAAGGTGCATTCAGTGACCCTTACTGCAATGGGTAGCGGGTCAAAACCAAGATCAATACGTAAACCAGGATCCAGATCAGAAAAGGGAACTGGAAAATAGGTTACTCGAATTAGGCTTGGGGAACAAACTTCTCCCTATGACATGCCTATTTCTTTATTAGTGTAAGCAGTTTCGTTCTATCCCAATATAGAATTGGTTACAAAATGGTGGATGAGGTCCAAGAATCTGGTGTCGGCTATTTCTTTTTGAAGCAAAATCCATTGTGTATACAGAAGGCATATAGCTTCAATGACCCTTTTTCTTTTACCCACACTTGACGAACCAGCCATGAGATCCCCTCCTTCGTTGGGCCCATCAGCTACTTATGGGGTGCCAATAGCTAATTATTTAGTGTTAGAGAAAAGAAAGTCATTTACCATTAACAGAAGCAAAGGCACTCGTCCTACCTCACATTAAATAGTTTATTTATGTTATCACTGTTACCACTTATATTAATATCTTGTTAAAGTAACTTTACACAGAGTGAAACTACAGATATCACAGAAGTTAGTCAAACCCAACAAATGGTCAACAATCACCACTATGGCACCGTCGAAACAAGCAAAAGAAATCTAGTGTACCAGACCAACCAGGGTTCAAACTAGGTCACAAGGACTGCTGGAAGATAATGAACAACAACAATCGGATATCGTTGATATCGATGAAATCCCATCCCCGGAGATGATACTAGTGAATCCCACACCGATACTGGAAGAAATTAAATAGCTAGAAGTAGAGGCCATGAAGGTAGATACTCTAGAAGAGGCGCAGGAGCCTTAGAACTGGGAAGCAGAAACCCAAAAGGAGGTGGAACCAGATAGCATCGAAGAAACCCCAAAAGTTAATGGAACGACACAGAATCTAGAATTAGCAGTGGAGCCAGATGAGTCTCAAACAACCATCTCAGAACACCCAGCAAGGGAGAATGTTGGAGATGTCTCGGCTTGGCCGAAATGGATTATGGAGGAGAAAACATAAGTTGTTGGAACTTTGATCCATCCACCACAGTAGAAGAACAAGACACAGATACCAATCTCACCCCGCAAGAAACCTGCAACAGAAATTGTTCTACCATGCATACCAACTAGAGTACAGGTAGGACCAGAGCTACTGGGCCATGTCAGGAAGCTCAAATATTCCGACCATGATGTAGCAGATGAAGCCAAGTTCCTGAAATTTGCGAAGAGAGTCTTTTTACATACCACGAGCACGAATGTAGTGGGAGAATCGATTCATTAGCCACTCGAGTGGGCATCCGAGCTGGAGAAAATGGAAATTTTAGGTCTGTTGGACCTACCACATTTTGTCCAAGGCTAGTGCGCAATAGCATGTGTCAAATAGTTGTTAGCAATCACACATGGAGGGGACATATGGCTAGACAAACCCATCCCAATAACTGTTGATCTTATCGTGCAAATAACAGGGTTACCAATCCAGGGTATGGATCCCGCATTGGTTTTGGACGACAAATTGAAGGAGAAAGCATTGGATGAAGAAATGAAGAAGAAGCATGGCACTTCTAGGGGTATGAGAGGCATCATCATTAGATGGATCAACAACACAGCCACACAGTTGGCCATGAAAATGTTAGCCTGCAAGTTTCTAAGAAAATGTCACAGAGAAGAAGTATCAACTGGATTCATTGTAGTTGCATCCGAGTGCACAAAAGGCACCTCAATGAGCTGGGCACCATACTTATGGAACTTATTCCAAGAGGATTGTAAGGATGCGCAAGATCTAGGAACATAATTCCATTACTCGTGATTGATTAGCTTAATAGCCTTCATGGGATGGTGAGAAACAGGGTATGTAGTGTTTTGTACCAGACCAAACCCTGCGGGAGAGAGGTATCTATTGCTGAAATCTGGGTCGAATGCCAAGAATAAGAGGGAGAACGAGGTCATATTTGAAGAATAACTACGTGAGATACAGGAAGCCATAAGTGGATCATAGAGAATAACACCAGAGGATGTCACGCAATATGCAGACATCGCCACTTTCCAGGCCACACGACAAACAATGTTGATACATGCAAGGTAGGATCCAGCTAAATAGTGGCTACAGATGTGATACTTCATAAAAAATGGTGATATTGACATGGTCATTAGCGAATGGCCCGATGAATGGAGGATCCCAACCATTACCCGAGAAATACCAGAAAGAACAGTAGAGGAAGAGTCAGAGCAGGGATCAATGAAGCCCTCGAAAATCCAAGTGCCCAAGAGACCAATAACATGCCAAGGCAAGCCAACACAGACAGACAAAGGGCCAAAGAAGATAGGAACCCAAAAGGGGAATAAGGAGAATACACAATTGACCAAGGAACAACAGAAACATGTTGAAGGAGCACAGGAGACCTCCTCAAATCCCAACACGCAGGAACCAGGGGGAAATAAGAGACCAACCATACAAGAAGTAGGTGTGCACAAGAAATCAAAGGCACAATGAACATCACCATACTATACGACCACATAGGACAATGGGGAAATGATCACCATAATGGTCCAGGATTGTTTAGCAGAGGACTTCGACCATGCGACACACCACAAGGACAAACTGCAAAGAGAGCTAGCAGAAATGGGGCAATTCCTCAAGAAATTTGGGGAAGTACAGTTAGCAAGTAGTAGCAGGGGCATATATCCATCAACACCATAGACAGAAGGAAGAGTGCAAGATGAATATTTACAGTCAGACAAGGGGATATTGCAGCCACACGCAACATTCCATATCAACCCCAACATGTTGCACATGGATGAAATTGTAGGGAAGACCCCTTTGAAAGACTTAAGCTAGATCCAACTTGTGTTGACAAGGATCCCATCAGGGGCATTACACAGGTTACAAGTGAGCATCAACCACAAGGTAGAGTATCATGCACATACATACTTAATCAAATTGAAGCATGCAACGAAGAAACAATATGAATTGAAAATAGGCTATGAGAAGGCCAAATATGAGACTGAGGAGGAAAGGGAGCACCTCAAAGGATTGGAGCAAAAAGTGGTAGGAACTTGTGAGAAGATTCCATAGGCCGTGCAGAATGAGGAAATCGCAACAACAGAAAAGATTGATTAGATTGCGCAAGCAATTGATCAATATCATAAGGAGATCGAGAATCTTCGAGAACAACTCACACAAACCACTCCACCAGCAGTCGGAGAGTAAAGGAAACATGAAGAAACAATGTAGTTGCAGGAGATCGAGCAACAGATTATCACAGCAGCTGACTTGTTCGATAAAGTAGCATAGCTTTGGACAAGGTTGGAGGAGGATCCACAGGTCCAACGGTGGGACAAGGAAGAGGAAAGGATCAATGTAGCGATCCAAGAGCTCAAACATAAGAAGAAGACCATACCAATCCCAGAATGATTCAAAGGGATGCAGGAGATGAAGAAGATGCATGCAGAACTCATCACTGTGCAAACGCAGAAACAGGGGCGTCAGGCTCAAATAGAACCATTACAGGAACGGGTAGCAGAAGTACTCACAGAAGCAGAGGAGGCTAGGACACAAATAGCATAGACCTAGACAGAATGTGCAGGATTGATCAGTGACAAAGTGGTCATCCAATTAGTGGACACAATCAAGGAGAAGACTACGCAGGCATTGACACAAGCAGCAGAGCTCAAGGAAAAGTTCTATATGGTCACCAAGGAAATCGAGGAAGCTTAGAAGAATTAGGTGGCTCGAGATGAAACACATGTTAGTGTTGGGGGCATACTGGCATCAGGCCAATGTAGAAAGAAGGATGGTCGAAGTGGAAAGAAGGACGATCATGGGGAAAGAAAGCATGCAGAAACTGAAGTAACAACTGAAGAGAAACACAACATGCGTGCATGCAAGAAATCGTGCACAAGGAAAGCGACAGTTGGAAGGAAGAACAACACGCGTGCATGAGAGGAAGACCTAATGTTGGTAGGGTTAGGGTTTTGGTAATGTATTGTAAATAGATGAAGAGCCCGAAATGTATAAATATAGATATGTAGGTATCATAGGAGAGTTGTAATTGTAATTGTTGTTGTTGTTGTGATTGTTACAGAAGCTTTTTGTCAGTTCACTTTTGTATTTTTCCATAGTAGATATGTGTGAGTTGATTGTAGTATTGATATGTACTATTTTGTAAGTTTTTGAGCTAGAGGAGAGAAAGAAAAGGAAGATTTGAGGATTAGATCGCAGGTTGCGGAGCCTAGTGCGATCTAGTTTTCCTCATATACATCTTACCCGTCTGAGGGGACTTGTAAGCGCATAGCTCTAGACATGCAGAACTACCATAATAAAAGAGCCAAGAGCCAAATCTTTGTGGATGTATCCCAAGAGGGGGTGAACCACGGTAATCTATGTGTAATGTGATGAATGCATGTATATCTTTATCTTATTTCAGTAGTCATTGTTGTGCTTAATGAATGAATGTGTTGTTATATTGCTATGGAATCTGGTTGTGATGTTAGGAGAATAAACTGTGGAAGGTAATGCATAGTTATAGATACAATAGATTGTAATCTACCATTTATAGTAGATGGCTTTGAATAATGATCTCTTATCTCTTACTCAATCCTAGGTTGTAAACACCTGAGTCTTACAACCACCCATTAAAGTTATCTCGGGTGAGACTACACAACGCATTATGTGTGATGTGTTTCCTTCTGGTTTACCAGGAGAGCCGATAGTTTTAGAGGCTTTGTTGGAAACCCAAAATACATGAAACCTAGGTCATTAAATCAGACAGTATATATGAGAATTGGTCATCCAACAATGCAGTTGCTTCTTGTGGTTTGTTCTTGTGTGACAACCATAAGTATTGCAAGTGTTGGTTCTTGTGTGGCAACACTTTCCTTTTACTCTTCTTCTTTCTACAACGAAGAATAAACTTTGAAAATTCAATTGATATGAACACATTCAAAATGATGACCAATAATGTGCATATCAACCATTCAATCCTTTCAGGCTCATTTTCTTGAAATTGTTGTGCGAAAAAAATGCCCCTAAAAGAGGATACTATAATAGCTATAGAATGTTGGGTAGTTACGAAAAGTTTAAGTTTTTGTAGCTACAAAATTACAACAATTAACTTCTTATGTTCCTTTGATCAGTGAGCTTTGAATTGAAACTATAATAATATGAAAGGTGTTGACGCATGTCAAAGGCATGGAAAACATTATCCAAATCGAAGATTTTCTTTGGAATGTGTGCTTCATATGCAAATCAATGATGCATTACAGGAAGTCAATGAAGGTGTATGCAAGAACAAAAACAATCAATTGCGGAAAACATGTTGGTCATATGAGGTTATGGAATATGTAACATGGAATTGATAAATGGTATAAGAATGTAGAGTATGATGAATATCCCTCCCCCAACTAAAGGTGTTCTCCATCCAATATACTTGAGTGAATCTCCAAATATTCACCATATCTTCAAGGGGATGAAAAGGAAATTCGAATTTGAGACTTGGTGGTCAAATATGACTTGGTTGGAGTCTTGAAATACACCTATACACATCATATAACTCATCCAACTTTCAAATATAAGTGAAACCATGTTATTTTTCTAGCTTTTAATCATAAATTCACTCGAAGTGCTAAAATAAATTCTTTGGAAAATAATAGGCCTAAACCATATGTAATCATGAAAATGGTCTTAATGTAAGGTTATGTGAAAGTGGAATATGGTTAAAAGTGAAGCAAAAGGTTAGTAAAAATATGGTATTTTGGTGACCCAAAGATGGTATTTTGGAGACCCAAAATGTCGGTCATCTTTATATGCATAAATTAGCCATTAAATTTATCAATCCAAATGCTCGTAAGCTTGTGATGATGCTGATAAAATATATGCAGGAGTAGGAAACTAACACTAAGCTAAGAAAACACAATCAGACTCTAAGTTTTTCAACCCTTACTTCTCACAGTTCCACTGATAGAAAATTAGGCTACAAGGTGGAGTATGCCACAATGATTGTATCTCCTTGCAATAGTACTCGCAGGGTCTTTGGTTCCACCTATTATGGCTTGATTCCTAAGGAGAAAAGAATTAAGCGTGATGCAAGGAGTTGAAAGTGCATCTTCTTGGGGTACTCAAATTCCACCAAGGGATATCATCTTTACAATGAGACAAACAAGAAATTCATCCTTTCCAGAGATTAGTCTTTCTTTAATCCTCCAAGAAAGACGAAATTGTTGAGAGGCAGCTTGATCATCTAGATAGATTTACTCATGTAAATACATACCATGAATTTTATGATGAGATTCCACATCTTGAAGGGGGGATCCCTATCTTGGGTCAATCTTTGGAATCTCCTTTTGAAGCACCATCTTCCCCACATGAATAAGTTCTCACCACTTCATCATAACTTGAAGTTAATTTGGATGATGTGATTGAGAGGATTGAAAAATTGAGTCTTGATGAGAGATCAACACCATCTCATTCAACTGAGCAACCCGAACCATCTTAGAAATCCTCACCAAAATGGATCACAAAAATACTTGAGAGTGTTAATCTTGATGAGGTCGAAAAGACAGAAACTAGAATGTCCTAAAGACAAGATGGAGGTAATGTAGATAATTCAAAATCAAGTGATGTAGATGACATGGATGTTCCATATGATTGTGAGTTGAGTTTTTCTACTATCCTTGAACCGACTTCCTTCAAAGAATCCAATTCTCATGATGAATGGAAATAATCCATGCAGAAGTAATATGATGCTCTCATCAAGAATGGGACATGGGAGTCGGTGGATCCTCCATTCGGAACCAAACCAATCATCTACAAGTGGGTATTCAAGAACAAGTATATATAAGATGGCTCAGTTGACAAGCACAAAGAAAGGCTCATGGAAAAAGGATTTTCACAAAAACAAGGTGTTGATTATGAGGAAACTTTTTCCATCACAACAAAATGGGCTACCATCCGTACTCTATTTTCCATGGCAGCACATAATTGATGGAGAATTCATCAAAAGGATGTGAAGATTGCTTTATTGAATGGAGACTTGAAAGATAATTTGTTCATGTCTCAACCAGAAGACTTCATTTTAAAGTGACAAGAACATAAGGTATACAATTTCATCAAATCCTTATATGCCCTGAAACAAGCACCACAAGAATGGTATGAAAAGTTAATTGAGCATCTTCTGAAATTAAATTTCAAGCATTTCAATCTTGACAATGCAAATTTGTTTGTCAAGAAAGTTGTAAAAACAATTATATCTTGTAGTATATGTAGATGATATGTTGATAACATGGAACAATGAAAGCTACATCGCATCCATAAAGAAATAGTTGAATAACGGCTTCAAGATGACATATTTGGGACATCTTCACTACTATTTGCGCATTTAGGTGATTCAAAATCCAAGGTTCATATTCATCTCCTAGAAGAAGTACATTGGAGAAATATTGAACAAGTTTGGAATTGTTAAGTGCAATCTTGTTTCTACTCCAATGGAACATGATTTGAAAATCACATCAAAATAAGGGAATGAATTTGAGGATGAAACCAAGTATAGACAACTTGTGAGAAGTCTTATCTATCTTACTACCACCAGACTGGACATTTCATTTGTTGTTGGGATTCTTTCTAGGTTCACGCAAAATCCTTGTGAAGGACATTGTTTTGTTGCAAAAAGAGTTCTAAAATAATTGAAAGGAACTCAATATTTTGGACTTAGGTAGTCCAAGGTGATGACTTCAACATGATCGTATATTATGATTTAGAATTTGTCGAGGATGAGGAAAATGGAGTATAAATTTCAAGTTATCTCATGCATCTTGGATCAACAATTGTCTCCTAGAGATTGCACAAACAGTATGTTCCAGTAGATTCCACAAAAGAGGAATAATATGTGGCAACTGCTAATTATATTGCTAAAAATGTCACCAAAGGTGAAGCAGTTACAATCCCAAGTGTTAGGGACTTGAAATTTTTCCCTAGCCTTATTCAACCATATCTTCTCAAAAATTTTCTTTACAATGATGTTGTGTATTCAGAAGGTACAAAGATAATCTCTAATTGAGCTTTCTTATCACAATGCATATCACTACCAAACATGCTTATAAATTCCTTATGTGAAAAAACTTTCCTCTTACAAATGCTCCAAAGTTGCAACAATTGACCTTTTTCTTTGTCCATGTCACAAGGGTGAGGACACCTTCATTCCTTTACTTCTCATACCAGCTTAAATTGATGTTGAATGAAATAACTATGGAGGTTTATACCTATGAATTACTTCCCTTACCATTAAGGATTCCACTTTCCTAGTTTTCATTTATCAAATAAATAAACTTCCTTCTAAAATAAATTTCAATCTGATTTTATATTTACACGAATGCTAATGGTAAAACTAGGACTCTAAAACCTACATTTTCCAAGATATTGTGAAGTATCAAGATTGAAAGTAGCATGTAACAAGTTTCTTTAATGTTGACATTTTTTTTTAGTTTGTGCATTATTGCCCTACTCTCACTCTTAGTGTAAGTATAGCACACTTCATCCTACAATTATGTAGTAGAATGGTTTACCCTTCTTTTTATAAACCAATAGCTCAATAGAGTTGAACGCTCAACCCTTACTCTTTCCTTATGTTAATATCCATAACTTCGTATTTTTTCTATTTTTGCATGGCATACATTGTGGTAGTGGTGCATTGCAAAGTCATGAATATTGAAGAAAGTGTTGAGATGAGAAGTGATCGGAAGTTGCATGCAAGTAAGATTAAATGCATTCACTACTTGAGATTTTTCCCTAGCCTTGTTCATCCATATTTTCTCAAAATTTTTATTTACAATGATGTCGTGTATTCATAAGGTACAAAGATAAGCTCTAATTGGACTTTCGTAAGATTAAATACATTTAGGGACTTGAAAATTTTCCCTATCCTTATTCATCGATATTTTCTCAAAATGTTTCTTTACAATGATGTTTTGTATTCAAAAGGTACAAAGATAAGCTCTAATTGAGCTTTCTTATCACTATGAATATCACTACCAAACATGCTTATAACTTCCTTACATGAACAAACTTTCCTCTTACAAATGCTCCAAAGTTGCAACAATTGACCTTTTTCTTCATCCATGTCACAAGGGTGAGGACACCTTCTTTCCTTTACTTCTCATACCAGCTTAAATTGATGTTGAATGAAATAACTATCGAGGTTTATACCGATGAATTACTGCCCTTTCCATTAAGGATTCCACTTTCCTAGTTTGTTTTTATCAAATAAATAAACTTCCTTCTAGAATAAACTTCAATTTGATTTTATATTTACACAAATGCAAATGGTAAAACTATGACTCTAAAACCTACATTTTCCAAGATATTGTGAAGTATTAAGATTGAAAGTTGCATGTAACAATTTTCTTTAAAGTTGACCTTTTTTTAAGGTTGTGCATTATTTCCCTGCTCTCACTCTTAGTGTAAGTATAACACACTTCATCCTACAATTACGTAGTATAAAGGTTTACCCTTATTTTTATAACCCAATAGCTCAATCGAGTTGAACGCTCAACCCTTACTCTTTCCTTACGTTAATATACATAACTTCACAAATTTTCTATTGTTGCATGGCATACACTATGGTAGTGGTGCATTGCAAAGTCGTGAATATTGAAGAAAGTGTTGACATGAGATGTGATAGGAAGATATATGCAAGTAAGATTAAATACATTGAGAAATTATGCACCAGAGTACAAGATTCATCTTAACCTGGGATCTATTAAACACTTTCAAAATCTAGGAATAATATATAGAGAGAGAACTTATATCTTTATAAATACCCATTTTTTATATACTTCTCATATTTATTGATCCAAGTGGATATCGGTGGCCACCCACCTATTCCAACTGGCTCAAAACAATTTTCTAACAACTTACTATTTTCAGCAGTTTTTCGGTTCATAAACTTCTAGGGCCATTTTGAGGGCCTAAATGAAGGTTTTTCGGGATTGAGCTCCTCAAAGATATTCAAAGGCTTTGATTGAGCCCCCAAAATGAATCTCCTCGACACTACCCTTCCAACGATCTATCGTGCGGCCCAAACAAATATCGTATGCCAAAGTTACGCCCTAGAAGTTGGTACACCAAACTACCCAAAACAAGGTCCACAAAACTGTTGGCTTTTCATCTTCCGGGGTTAGGGTTTTGAATTTTATTTATGATAAAATTGCCTTTGGATCCTCATTGTAAAATCATCTCCAACGATATATCGTGCGCCCAAAATGAAGATCGTATGCCAAAGTTACGCCCCCAAGAAGTTGGTACACCAAACTACCCAAAACGAGGTCCACAAAACTGTTGGCTTTTCATCTTCTGGGGTTAGGGTTTTGAATTTTATTTATGATAAAAAGGTATTTGGAGCCTCATTGTAAAATCATCTTCTTGCGAATGTGAGTAGAAGACACATCTCTTCTCAGAGATAAGTTGTCACCATTATAGCAAGTCTTTCACTATGTATTTTTACAGTCTTTGTACATTTTTTCTCATTATAGAAAATTGTGTATTACTGTATCTTTGTGTTTATGGTTGCATCTCTGATACATTTTTGTTATATTTTTGGATATATGATATATCTTTGTACATTTATTTATTATATCTCCGCTCTCATTTCGTGTCGAAAATAATTTGAATCATCTATATAGATATAAAACTTGGAAGTTGCAAGTTGTATTGGACCAACTCTTGCTAGTGTAGTAATCGTCCTTTTTCTCTATGTCGATGGTATGTTCTTATGGCAAGGAATCCCTATGACCTCAGTAAGAAGCTTAGAATCCTCAAGGAATTCTTCTCTAGTACAATAATGATTGTGAACACTAACAAAGTGAAGGTTATGATAATTAAATCCCAAAAGATTACCTACGATTGTTTTGTATATAACAAGAATAGCTTGGAGGAAGTGACTTCGTTCAAGTATCTTGGAATGATATTCATCACAGGCTCAATTTGAACTATATCATTGAGAAAAGGATAAATGGAGGGTGGAAATCTTATTATGGGCTTGAAAATGATTGTAAATTAGCTGACCTTTGGCTATGGGATAAGAAAAATATATGGATGTGAAGTTTGGGGATGCAGTATCTTTCAAGAATCTTGAAAAAAGATAGAGTAGATCCAAAAGAATTGTATCACTTATAATCTCAAAATTAAAGTCAATACACCATATCCTATCCTCCTCACATAAGTGAGTATTTCCCTCATTGAGAGCACAACTATGATTAGTTACTTAATGTACAAGAACAAGATAAATAACATGGATGACATGAGGCTCCCCAAAATTGCTTTAGACTCCAACCAAAATCACAAACGACTTAAGAGGGGATTGCATAATGATGCCAAGCCTTGGATAAATCATTTAGGAATAAAGGAAGAAGTTATTTGGCAAAATGTCGATGATATTAATAATATTATTAAAGCTAAATTTAAGGAGAAGCTTTGGTGCGATAAAATTAGAGGGCAAAAGAAAATTGAGATATTATAAGGAGGTGGTTAACCCTAATCTTGAATATCAAAAGTATCTCTTTGTTTTGACTAGCATCAAGAAGAGAATCAACATTGATAAAATAATAATTACTTCTCATGAGCTGCATAGTGAAACTCGACGTTGGACAATTTCTAAAACACCATGGCATGAAAGAATTTGTCACCTTTGTGACACCTAGAGGGATGAAGATAAAAAACACTTTCTCCTAAAGTGCCCTGTGTATATCCATATTAGATCTCGGTTTCAAAATATTTGTCACAATACCGATCTTCCTAACTTTCCAAGTCATCAAAACTAAAGTGATTTTGAAACACTTCTTCTAATACTTTTTGAGCATCAAAGTAACATTTTAAAGAAATCCAAATAATCTCTTACCTTTCTTAAGATCCGATAGACCAATCTTGATTTAGTTAAACATTAACTTTCATCATCATATATTTTATGTTTAAATTAAATATAAAAATAACAAAATTTTATATTTGAAATAAAAATATATAGAACAGCACTAAACACTTTATATTTTATCTTTCTTATTTATACAATATTATTGTCGAATACATTTCAAGTTTTCCAAAGCTTGAATTTGGATCAAACCTTCGTAGAGGAAATACTACGAATAATAAGAAACCTCCGATATTCTCTCATTAAATATCATAACAGCCATAAGAATAATTATATATATAATATTTTGTGTTGTCTAAATTTTAAAAATGGTTATATATGTAATCTTTTACTATTTAAATATCATAATAGCCATAAGAATAAATGTAAATGTAATATTTTTGTGTTGTCTAAATTTTAAAAATGGTTATATATGTAATATTTTACCATTTAAAGATTAAATTTGATACATTTAAAAACTAAATTTGATAAAGTCTTTAGTAAAAGTTATGATGTTAAGGATTAGAGATAATAGCAAAATTGTATCGTAATTAAAGAAAATCTATATTATTATTATTGATATTTGATAAAAAATTATATATGTAAATTTATACCAATATTATTATTATGGATATTTGAAAAGAATATATATATATATATATATATTAAATAAATTTGCATTTCATATACTATAAAAGTTAAAATGATATTTTTAGTTGATTGATTATGATTGACGAGTATATAATTTGTTAAAGTTGTTTAGGTTTTGAATCTAGTCTTGATAGAGTGAAACAATCCACTTTTGTGTACATCTATTCAAAAAAATTATATATATATATAT
>SNQJ01S0006876.1:289129-316993 GCA_010110895.2 Picea sitchensis | reverse complement strand
CACTCATTCAGCATATCAGTACAGATTGGTAAAGAATTGGTAATGTATTTCGGCCATCAGATGCTCTTCTGACCTCACACATTAGGGGGCATCTGTTATAACCCTAAGTTGCACCATCCATGCTTACCTGGCATCAGACCAACTCACTGCCCTTCATTTCCAAAGCCATGCTGAACAAACTCTTCAAAAACCCCTTAAAACAAGTAACCCGTGCCCTAACCTATCACTGGGCGCATTGGAATGCTTGTTGGCCTTCTACTGCACGTGTTGGAATGCTGGCTGACCCACTACAGCCCGCGTTTACCTAACAAAGAAAAAAATCAGGAAAGTTTCCGCCGGGACGAAAAGCTTTGGGTCAGTTAACTAGAACTCCCAACCATGCATGGCCGAGAGTTTGTCTAAAACCCTAGCTCCTTCTAGCCTATAAAAGAAGGGGTAGGGGTACTATTCAAAGGAGGAAAAATCATAGGAAAGAAACTCTGCCCAATTGCCGAATCTGTTTTGTCCCAACCCTTTAGCCTTTCCTCAAGCTTTAGGAGAATTCAAGCAAAGCAGTTGGAGGACAAAGGAGAGGAGGAGCCCAGGATCAGGATCGAGGAACGGTGGCCGGTCTCTAACATCATTGTAAGTGATTCATATTGAGATTAATAAAAAGATGATTTTCCCGTCCCAAATGCACGAGTCTTATGTGTTTCATTTGATTTATGTTTAATCTCTAATCCTCTAGTAGAACAATAGCATGCATGCATAGTTTTGTCTCGATTGCAGGATTGCTTTTTGGAAGGAGCAGCAGGAGCAATGGGATAAAGCTCAACGGAGGATCTACACTAACCATCGATAAAAGGTTAGTTGATTCTTCCCATGTTTGCATGTGAAAAAGGATTTTAGGTTTGGGGTAGAAGGTTAAAAGTCATTTCTTAAGGGTCATGATCTGCATGCAAGTTTAAGCCCTAGCTTGTTAGTTCGTATGGTACAATTTCCCAACAACAGTAAGACCAGAATTGGTCATTCTGTTATTTTCTCCTTCAGTATATTGAAGCTCCTCTCGGCCTCCTCTGTTCATTTAAAAGGCTCGTGCCACTTCTTCATTGTATCCATCATTGGCGCACAAATTCCATTGAAGTCTCTAATGAACTTCCTATAGAAACTTGTTAATCCATGAAAGCTCCTTACCTCAAACATGCTCCTTAGTGATGGCCATTGTTTGATTGCTTTCACCTTCTCTGGATCCATCTTCAGTTCATTTGAAGATATCACAAAACCCAAGTAAATGAGTTTTTTCTTCATAAAAGAGAACTTCTTTAGATTTATCAATAGCTTCTCCTATTGTAGCCTCCTCATCACTAATGCCAGGTGCCTCAAATGCTCCTCTTTAGTCTTGCTAAAGACCAGTATATCATCCAGATACACAACCACAAACTTGCCAATGAAATCTTTCAGTATTTCATTCATCAACCTCATAAAAGTACTTGGGGCATTTGTTAAGCCAAAGGGCATAACAAGCCACTCATATAAACCTGCATTCATCTTAAAGGTTGTTTTCCATTCATCACCTTCTCTCATCCTAATCTGGTGATATCCACTTTTCAAATCTATCTTAGAAAAGAAATTTCGTCCACTTAAACAGTCCATTAAAACATCCATTCTTGGCAAAGGAAATCTAAACATGATGGTGATCTTGTTAATGGATCTTGAGTCTGTACACATTCTCCATCCTCCATCCTTCTTTGGACTCAACACAGTCGGTACTACACATGGACTCAAACTCTCTCTGACCAAACCCTTATCTAGCAATTCCTGGACTTGGTTCTTCACTTCCTCGCTCTCTCGAGGTGTCAATTTGTATGTTTCTTTGTTTGGCAGAATTTCTCCTGGTATCAAGTCAATATGGTGACTAATACTTCTGATGGGTGGTAATGAGTTAGGCAACTCATCCACCACTATTTCAGCGAAATTTTCCAGCAATTCCTAAACTTCTTCAAGAAACTCATCCATCGATGTGCTTGCAAGGACAACTTTGGGTTTCCTCACCACAATGAACTGCATCTCTTGTTCTTCCTTGAATTCTTTCAGGAGTTCCTTCCCACTCATGAAAAGTATGCTTTTGCTGGCTTCCTCTTTTACTTTTTTCTCCTCTATTGGTAGCAACATGTGTGTTCTACCACTCTTATCTAAGGTGTATGTATTCTTCCTCCCATCATGAATGACATTCATGTCATACTGCTACGGTATCCCCAACAAAATATGACATACATCCATGGGAATTACATCACATATGATTTCAACTCTATATCCTCCTATCTTAAAATTAACCAAGCATTATTTAGTAACTGTTACCTAGTGTCCTTTCTGCAACCATGAGACTTTGTATGGCCTTGGATGTGCAGTTGTCTCCAAATCCAACTTCTCCACCATCTCTGTGGATACTAAGTTATGAGTGATCCCACTGTCAATGATCACCTGGCATACTCTACCTTTAGTCTTGTAAGTTGTTCTGAAGAGACTATTCCTCTTCACTGGCTTCCCAACTTCTGCCTCTGGTTTTAAAAGAACCTTCCTCAACATTAGGGATCTTCCATCCTCTTCTCCTTCTTCTTCAACATTTCATCTCTGTGCTTATGAAATGTGATCTTCACCTCCTCCTTATTTCTTCTTCTCAGGAAATTCCCAAGACATATGCCCTGTCTTCCACAGGCATAGCATCGTACTTCTCCTCCTCCTCTTCTTCCTTTTCCTCTGGAATAATTTCTTCCACCACCCTATCTTTCTCGAGAACTTCCTCCTCTTTCTGAGTGACTATGTGGTTTCTCAGTCTCATCCTTAGAATTATGTGTTCTGTCATGGGTAACTCCCTTACCTCTGTTTGGGGTTGGGCTTTTACCTCTTCCTCGCTGGCTTTGTTTTATGGCCAAATTCTCCTCTGCCTTCAACACAAACTGATAAGCATCCTCCACTGTCCGTACTGACATCATGCTGAGCTCATCCTGGATTTCATATCTCAGGCCCTTTATATACCTGGAAACTTTTTCTTTGTCTCTCTCCCTTTGTCCAATTCTGATGTTCAGTCTATAGAACTCCTCGGTGTACTCCTTAACTGTCATCCCTTTCTATCTTAGGTTCTACATCTTCTTGAATAGATTTATTTGATAATATTTGGGCATGAACTTAGTCTTCAACTTGGCTACCATTCTATCCCAACTCTTTATCTTATGCTTGCCTTTTCTTCTTCTTTCAGCCTGCAGTTCATCCCACCACAACGTTGTTAGAATATGAGAGATTGTGCTCATTTTACCATTGACAATACCCTTGTCACCCAACCATAGGCCGAAGCCACCCTTCGAGAACCTTGACCTTGAAAAAGAAGAATACTGGTAGCAATCAATATCCAAGCAAGGCTAATGCACCAAGCAAGAATAGAAACCAAAGTTGGTCAGATAGTCCCACCCAGAAAACTGGCATAGCACCTTCCCCAGAAACTTTCACACAAAACTGCCAACTATAGTGCACACAACTAGCTCTCTGCAATTCTGAGAATGTGTCAAATGAGAGACTGACACCATGTATTTATAGTGGTTCTAGAAAACTTACTGGGGCCGACTTCTCCTTTTGGGTACTAATTAATTCATATTAATTATATTTCTACAGTCGATATCTCATCTAGGGTTTCCTTTATTTCCTTGCATCCTTCTAGAATATTCTAACCTCGTCATAGGTCACAATATAGGTTCATACCTCCCAAAGATACCATAATATTAACACTCCCTCCTATCTAGGGAGGTATGGTCTTGAGCACAAATAGACCATTCAACTGGTAGTATCACGAGTACCATCATTATTATCCAACTGGATAATCTCCTATGACAACTCGTACAATATCAATTGATAGAACACACCTGTGTGTATCCATGGTAGTATGCAACTACTCAAACCGTGACACATATTCACAAACATTGGAACAAATCCACCACGGTAGTATACATCTATTATCATACAGTTTTCATAACAATCATCTAATAGCAGCCTGCACAAAAACAATGTTATGATATAAATTGAATCATCTGGGATAATATTTCACTCACGTCTATGAGATATGAAAGAATATCTGCCCTCAAAGTAGAACAATGAGATATCTAGACTATTCTTCTCAAACAATGAAGAATAATTGTCCTGTCTTCTGAACTTGGACCATTCCCCACCCTGGGCCATTCTTCCTACACTTATCAAAATGTACCCTAGAGAGAATGTATAAACCCTAAGGAATGTTTGTCCCTGATTGATGAGCCTGGACCATTCCTCACCCTGGGCCATTCCTCCTACACTAATCAAAGTGCACCCTGGAGATAATGTATAAACCCTAAGGAATGTTTGTCCCTGATTGTTGATCCTGGACCATTCCTCATCCTAGGCCATTCCTCCTACACTAATCAAAGTTCACGCTAGAGAGAATGTATAAACCCTAAGGAATGATTGTTTAGACCATTTCCTCAGTTAACCAAAAGAGGAAAATAATGTCCAACATCAACCTCCAAAACAGACCATTCCTCATGTTAACTACAATGCGAAATTACTGTTCGGTGAGACGAGCCAGTCTTCTTGAGTAACCCTCAAGAAGAGAGATTGCCCTAGACCACTCCCCATGTTAACCACAATGGGAAGTCACTGTCTATGATACATCAGCAATCTGGACCATTTCCCATGTTAACCACAATGGGAAATTGTTGTCCTTCAGAAATCTCAATCCACTTTCCGAACAGGAAAGAATTTGTCCAATCTAGACTATTTTTCAATCACAAAGATAAATGTTTCAATAATATTTTTCAACAATATTTTTAGTGCTCCCTCCTAACCTGAAGAGTTTTCCCTTTCAGCTAAGGGATTTATTTCCACGATCCCCATCTTCTCTCGGAAATATGAAAACTTTATTCTTGATAGTGGTTTTGTCAGAATGTTTGTTGCCTGCTCGTTAGTGGGGATATACTCGAGCTTTACCTCTCCTTCCTGGACTTTATCTCGAATAAAGTAGTATTTGATCTCAATCTGTTTCGACCTTTCATGAAACACGGGTTGTTCTGATAATCTTATACAACTCTAATTATCACAATATATTATGGTCGATTCTGGAATCTGATCAAATAAATTGGAGATTAACTTCCTTAACCATATTGCTTATGTGCATGCTTCACATGCTGCCATATACTCTTCTTTTGTTGTGCTGAGTATGACAGAATTCTATTTCCTTATGCCCTAAGATATCATAGCGGAGCCCAAGCTGAAACACATACCTGAATTGTTCTTTCTATCTTCTGCACTTCCTGCCCAATCAGAGTCTGTGAATCCATGAAGTTGTATATCGTTGTATGCAGTATATCTCAAACCATAGTTTATTGTCCCATGAATATATCTTAATACATTCTTTGTAGCTATCTAATGCTTATGTCTTGGTTCCACCTAGAACTGGCTTAGTGTATTTACGGCAAAGAAAATGTCTGGTCAAGTATTTACCAAATGCATCAATGACCCAATTAGTTTTCGATATAGAGATGGATCTACTAGATCAGAATCTAGAACTTTCACTTTTCTTATATCCACATTCATAGGAGTGTCCATGGACTTACAATCCATCATTCCAAATTTCTTAAGGATCTTTATTGTGTAATTTCCTTGTCTAAGGAATACTTCACCATGCTTCTACCATACTTCTAGTCCCAAGTAATAGTGCATGAGACCTAGATCTTTCATATAAAAATTCAGAAGCTAGTTCCTTCTTGCACTGGATAATGAGAGACTCTTCACCTATTATGAATAGATCGTCAACATATAGTAGTAAGATTACAGGTGCATTGTCCATAACTTTATAGTAAAGGTTTGGATCTGCATGACTCTTGAAGAAACCAAGTTTCATTAGATAACTGTCCATTCTAGCATACCAAGACCTTAGAGCTTACTTGAGTCCATATAGAGATTTTGTTAATCTGAAAACGTGAGTGTCTCTGGAATGTACCTCAAACCCTTGAGGTTGTTCAATATATACTTCTTCTTCAATAGCTCCATTGAGGAAAGTTGTCTTTACATCCATCTGATGTAAGTTCCATCACATGGAAGCGGTAAGAGATATGATAGCTCTGATGGAAGTGTATCTAGCCATCGGAGCAAACATCTCATCATAATCTTCTCCCTCCTTCTGCGAGAACCCTCTAGCTACGAATCTTTCCTTGTATTTATCCACGCTTCCGTCTGCTACATGTTTGATCTTGTACACCCATTTTGAAGTTACCACCGATTTTTTTTAGGTATTGGTATGATTTCCCATACCTCATTTTTCATAATGGATTGATGCTCTTCCATCATAGCTTCTTTCCATTGTCCCTTTTGAACTAATTCTTCAAATGTGGTAGGATCTTCATCTAGAATCTTTGTCATGTATGCTACATAACTTGAGAATCTTTTAGGTCTTTTACTCTTTTTGAATGTTCCTTCTGGAACCTTGAGTCTTTCTGCATCTTGTAAGGTAGCTTCAAGCCAAGCTGGTCTTTTCTTGGTCTTAGGTATGATATCTAAATCATTTTTTTCACATGGCTCCATAGGATGATCAGGTAGTTCCTTTTCGTCATTTACATTTTCTGTGCTTTCTTCGTTAAGTTCTTCAATATCTTCTTCATCTATATTTTCTTCGATGGATTTCCTGAAGGCCATCCTTTCATTGAACATTACGTATCTGTTGACCTCGATCTTGTATTGTTATGGAATATATATTTTGTAAGCCTTGGATGAATCACTATATCCCACGAATATCCCTTTATTTCCTAAAGGTTCTAGTTTATTCCTCTTGTCCTTGGGAATGTGGGATTAAACATGACATCCAAATATTCTTAGATTTTCCACATTAGGTTTCTTACCTGAGAAAGCTTCTTTTAGTGTCATGTCCTTCAATATACTATAAGGACTTCTGTTCTGCACATATATTGTTGCTTCTCCCCATAAGAACATGGATATACCTTGATCATTTAGTAAGGCTTTTATGGTTTCTTCAATGGATCTGTTCTTTCTTTCTGCTACACCATTTTTTTGATGATTATGAGGAACAACCAGCTCCCTCAAAATCCCTGCTGATTTGCAGAATGCAATGAATTCCTTTGATGTGTATTCTCCACCATTATCGGTTCTTACCATCTTGATCTTCTTATTTGTGAGGTGTTCTATTTCTGCTTTGAACTCTTGAAACTTGTTGAATACTTCATCTTTTTTCTTCAGTAGGTATATCCAAGTCTTTATTGAATAGTCATCTATGAAGATTACATAGTAGGAAGATCCTCCTAGAGATTTTATTGGCATCGGACCGTAAACATCTGAGTGTATTAGATCTAGAATCTCCTTAGATCTATTATTGCTTCTTGGGAATTGTTTCTTGATATTCTTCCCAAGGGCACATCCTTTGCAGATTCCTTCATGTGTAGACTGCAACTCTGGTATTCCTTCAACAAATCTTTTGAGAAAGGGTAATGCTTGATAATTAATATGAGTGTACCTTCTATGCCAAAATTCATTAGGGTTGACTTCGTCATGTACAAGAACTTCTTCATTTTTTTCTAGTAGTCTGTACAAATTTCCTTCATGACTTACGATAACCCTAGCATTCTCTATGCTAGAGTCTTTATGCCATGATAACACTTTTCCATCCATGAAATTTATTATGTTTCCCTTGTCTTCTAGGAAATATATTGATACAAGATTCTTTTTTAAACCAAGTACATATAAAACATTTCTTATGTGAACATTGTTACCTATTTTCATTTTGATGTCGGCTTGTCCAAATCCTTCAACGGGGTAAGTGTTTTGTCTCTAAGATCAACCTTGTACGAGGTATTCTTCTCATTTAGATTTGAGAGTCTGGTTTGATATCTTGTCATGTGCCTAGAAGCTCCACTGTCGATTATCCACATGTCATCTTCAATCATTCCAGTAAGTGTTGAGTAGTGTAAAAGACTGATTGTTTCATTCATGTCTTTGGTTGACTGGTAACTGGTCATGCCTTGATCCAAAACTTCAAATTTGTCATTTCTATCTTCTGAGAGAGACAAAAGGTGCGTTGAGTTAGGGCACTCTGAATATATTCCTTTTGAGCGAGATGCTCCATCACAAGGTGTTGTATCTGAGGTTAGGGTTTCTGCAACTGCTTATGCTAGTAACCCTAGCGGCAGTGTCTTTGGAAGTTACTCCTGCTAGTAACCCTAGTGGCAGTTCCTTAGAGAGCTCAATACCCTAGCGGTTATGCTTCCTTCCAACGTTTAGACTAAATGAAGGAGGTGTGGACCCATAACCTGTTAGAATATGAGAGATTGTGCTCATTTTACCATTGACAATACCCTTGTCACCCAAACATAGGCTAAAGCCACCCTCCGAGCACCTTGACCTTAACAGAGAAGAATACCGGTAGCAATCAATAGCCAAGCAAGGCTAATGCACCAATAAAGAATAGAAACCAAAGATGATCAGATAGTCCCACCCAGAAAACTGGCGCAACACCTTCCCCAGAAACTTGCGCACAAAATTTCCAACTGCAGTGCGCACAAATGGCTCTCTGCAATTCTGAGAATGTGTCAAATGAGAGACTGGCAGACTTACTGGGGCTGAATTCTCCTTCTGGGTACTAATTAATTCATATTAATTGTATTTCTGCAGCCAACATCTCGTCTAGGGTTTCCTTTACTTCTTTGCTTCCTTCCAGAATATTCTAACCTCGTCATAGGTCACAATAGAGGTTCATATCTCCCGAAGCTACCATAATATTAACAAGCGTTTCATGTCCTTTTAGTTCGGTGACACCCTGTTTCACTCTTTTCTCTTCATCGACCTCTTCATAGTCGAAATGTATGTCTATGGATCTTATCCAATCCAGCAACTGTTCAACATCCAAGTTTTCTTCATACATCAAGACCTCTATCTTGGCTCTGCCTCCCAATATAGAAACTACTCTTAGAAAGCGATCTTCGGCAACATCTTTTCCTGCAACTTCTTCGATGACATTCTCACCTATAGATTCTTCACTCTCTGCATCACATACATATCCAATGCCAGGTGCCCTCCTTTGCGCTACCTCCATCGTCTCTAACCTTGCACAAAGTTCCTGCATCTCCCTTTCTACATCTCGATTGGATAAAGGTTTCTCCCCTCATCTCCTTGACGACATTGTGTTGACTATCTGTCACACACATAGTATAACTTCAAGTTCTCTTTCTCCTTCACCTAAAATCTACAGGTGAAAATCAACTTTGATACCACTTGACGCAGACCCCCCCCTCTTCTCTCCTAAGGGTTGCACGACCTCTCGATCTAGGATCAATCAAGAAATGAGTCAGGTCGACTCTTCGGGCCTCTACTAGACCCCAAACCCACTTACACAGGTCCTTCCTCCAAAATATGCGGGTGGTATGAGACCCACGGCCTTCTTCTGAGCATTGTACAAATTTCAACGTCGAGATGGCGCTAGCTCCTCTCTGGCTAAGCTCCTTCCTTCATGTGACCACGGCTGCAACCACCTACTTTCTCAAAAAGAACGTCGCGATTTCATGAGTCGGGTATATGCATGCGACTACGGGAGTGTTACAACCTCTATCCCCCTGATAGCCAAAATCGAGATGACCCGTGACCTATGGTCCAAATCTTCCCCTGATCGATGGCTATGATCAAGTTGACGTTTCATGTCTATGGGAGCACCAATACCTTCATTTTCTCGATCGGTGAAATTACGATGGCTTGGGATCTACGGTCCAGATCTTCCCTTGATCGACAACTGTGATCAAGTCGAAATTTTGTGTTTCGCAACTATGGGAATTCTACAACCTCCATTCTCTTGATAGATGAAATCATGATGGTCTAGGATCTATGGTCCAGATCTTCCCTCAATCGACGGCTTCGACCAAGTCAGAATTTTGCATTTCACAACTATGGGAGTGCTACAACCTTCATTCTCTCGATAGCCGAAATTGCGATGGTTTGGGATCTACAGTCTATATATTCCCTCGATCCAATGGCCACGATGACTTTGGGACTTCATGACTCACGAAGTCAAAAGACTTTTCACCTCAAATATCTCATGTTGCGATCCAACGGCCTCAATTGATCCTCCTCCCGAGCTTCTGATCTTTCTGTCTTAGAAAATTTCCAAGTGTTTGAAGGTTCAACCTTCACTCCTTCTACGATTCCAAGTCTTGGACTTTGTTAACACTTATGAGAGAGTGGTATTCCTCCTGAGCTTGGTCTTTGTGAAGACTTCTAAATCCCGCACACTCCTTTCATTTTAGGGATTTTCGGCAAGTCAGATTCAAAGATTTCTCCAAGAGAATCTCCTCTCGCCCTCCTAGCATCCTCCTTTTCTATTTTTCCGACTTCTCGCAAAGCCTCTTCGACACTCAATCGATTCCCAAATTTGTGCACACCTTGCACCAGACCTTTACACAAGTTCAAATTCTTGCGGGCGATTGTGCACACCTTGCACCTGTCTCTTTGCACTCCTTGCAAAGACAAAAGCCTTCATTTAATCTCTTATGAGCTTTGGAATAATAATAGATCCCACTAATGCACTCCTTGCATTATGTGTGCACACCTTGCACTACTTCCATAGAAGAGAAACAATTTAATCTTATCCTAACATTCACAGTTCCATCTACTCATATTGAGACCCATGCATTCACATATGAAAACACAAAACAAAGAGAATTGCAAATAATTTTCACCCCATACATTGGATCAATTTATCCTATGTTCTATTCAAGAGTGAAAAATGGTTACAACTATAAATCAAAAACAAAAAATGTAAACTCAGAATTCTCCTATCAACTTGCAGCTCTACAACCACACATTCCTCTCTAATTTTTCTAACTGTTGATCCCTCATTCGGGCTTACAAAAACTTCTATCTATCCAAGGGATCTTAGGGTTCCCCCTAGCTACTTTTCTACTCTACAACCTTATCCTAACGACTATCTTGGATCAGTCGCACTCCAAATCCATAATGGAGTCTCCCACTCTACGCGCAATTATCCAATCGTGCCTCAAAGGGTAATTCTAGCTCTGGGTTCAAGCGTGCCTCAAAAGATAAAATCCGGCACTGAGTAAAGGTGGATTTCAAAATGTCTACTGCTACTGCCAGCGTTGAACTCCCATATAGGTTCCTCAGTGTTGATGGGTTTCACTCCACGCGGTTGACAGTGATGCTTCTGCATCAAGGCAGGTCATGTCGATGCACCTGTGCATATGACCAACAACTTTGACCCCTCTCTTCACTATAACAAGCATGTCATTGTTTTCCTTTGTCAAGTTTCTTGCGGGTAGGAGTCTCTCTCCTATGATGTGATGGAAAGGGAGGGGGGCACTCTAGATTTTTCTGGTGATACCATGGATTACTCCAGAGATTTTTTAGACAAGCAACTGATTTTGTGTTGGCGAGGTGGACAATTTTCTGCATCTGACTTGGGTCTACTACCTTTAGGTGTCGGAATGGAGGATACACAAGGTTTTGTAACAGACTTCGAGCTGAGCACATATGTATGTGGGTTTCCCAGTGGGGCTCTTTTCCTTACTCAAAATCAGTCTTCTTTTGGCCCAAATTTATCCCTAGGTCCTGAGGCAGTTCCCTCAAGAATTTTCTTTCCCTCCCCTACCAAGAATCTCTCAGATTTGTTTCCTTCATAGGTAAGGGACTGTGTGTGGAGGAAGAAAGAGGGATTTCTTTCGGAGGAACCATTTCAGGGTATATTTCCAAATAACTCACCTTTTTCTGAGCTACCGAGGCTCTTGAGTTTGGTAGGAAACAACGGATCTGAACCAGACTTCCCTCTACTGGGTTGGTCTCCTCTTTTAGCAATCCCTAATTACTTTCATGTGTGGATCCTAGTTGGGTTAGAATTGGGTAAGTCTTCTTCTTTTGATCCATAAAATTTCATTGTTTCTCCTCATCTACCAATAACTCAGGTATCTAGCGAGGAGGTTTTGAAACATGAGTCTTCTTTTCTTATAACACCACAGGAGGTTAGCCAAAAGAAGTAGCCCCAGGGTGGCTTATGGGATAAGCCAATGGCCAAAAAACATAAAAATCGGGCTGGTATAAAGTTAGTCGCTCAACCTCAAAAGTTGTCTCTTGGGGATGACATAATGCTTCATGAGGTTTTGGATATGGTGGAGAAGGTGATGGTGGGTTGTGCAAATGGATGTCATTTGGGAATCAACATACTGAGGGAATGGGTAAAAAATTCATGGACAGGTTTGCTGAATTCTTTTCCCTCGGTCAAGTTATTGACAAAACGATGATTCATGTTAATATTTTAGAGTGCTGCAGATGTGGCCAAGGTGTTTAAATCTTTGTGGTGCATAGACTCGTTATTGTTTCTTCTAAAGAGATGGACGTCGTTTTTTTATTCCCTCCTTGAAAGAATAGACGAACTTCGATATGGGTTCATTTTTTGGGACTGCCACCTGAACTATGGAAGACAAAGGGATTAGAATGTTTGGGGAATGTACTTGGCACCTATATGGAAGCAAATATGTCTTTCATATCCAATGGAAGAATGTCGGTGGCTCGTATCATAGTCTCCCTAAATTTTAGAAAAGGGTTGTTGAGGGAAATCGAGTTGACCTGGGGGGATAGAGTATTTATGAAAAGATTGAATTATGAGGGAATCTTATTTAAATGACACAGGTGGTATAAGCATGGTCACAAGGCCACTGAATGCACCCTACCCATGAAACAAAAGGGGAAATTCCTTTCAAGGGTAATGGAGAAGAAGAGAGGGTGTTTTCATCTTGGGGAAGCATATTTCACACATACAACAAAGCAAGGTAGGGAAGAGTCTGGATATTGTGGAACTAGGGAACAAAGAATGAGGGAGGAATCATTGCATCAGGTCACAGTCAATCCCACTTTCTCGTGTTCAGGTTCTATCCGAGACAAAGGACCCCCGGAGATTTCAAGAGCCACTAAGAGAATGATTTAGAAGGGAATCATAACACATTTGGGTATGCCACCTCGGTCCTACCCTTATTTAAATTTTTTATATTAGTCTTTGTCATTTTTAGGTAAAAAATGGCTAGGAACTTTGAAGAATATCCCTTTTTCCCCAGATTCCTCCAATGTCTACCCTTTATCCTATTTAGAGCCACCTCTAGCACAACTTTCCTTAGTCTCTACCCTCGTCCCTTCCCCTCCTCACTCAACTAGTATAAGTCAAGACTCTTCAAATATATCTAGGGAAGACACAATGCTTTATCAATTAAGAAACAAAGACATTCTGATTTCTTGGTAGATAAATCACAAGTTGGAGGGGTTGGGGTTAAATCCTTTGCCTATTTCTAATGGGAAGGGGAGGGGGAGAAGATCCTACCTTTCAAAAGCTCAGTCCAGGGTTGCCATGGATATGGAAACCAGACACCAATTATCCATCATTGGGGCCCTTAGAGAAGTGCAAACCCTGAAGGGGGTTGCAAAATGGAAATACTCTCTTTCAATTGTAGGGGTGTGGTGAGCCCATCGAATAAAATTTCTCTCCATAGGCTGGTGGAGTCTACTCAGTCGGACATTTGGATGCTTCAGGAGACCTTAAGTGGTACAATCTTGGTTGTCCCTCTTCTAGAGAAACTTTTCAAAGGATGGAATTTCATTGGGTTGGATGAAAAAGGATGCTTGGGGGGTTTGGCCATGGGATGGCGGTCCAGGTCTATCAAGCTAGTAAACTCTTGGGGTTTTGATTAAGGGCTTGTTATTTCAGTCTGTGCTAAGGACATAGGTAGATGTTTCATGATTTTAAATGTCTATGGCCCTTCACAAGAGCACATCTAGTTTTGGGACAACCTTTTAGACAAATGCTTTACAAAGGAATAGAACCAGATCCTTGGGGGAGATCTAAATTTCTCCTTGGGAGTTGTCGAATCTGTTGAAATATTGTAACTGCAAAGAGTATTCTATTTATTATTGACTTATTATTCATTATATCAATTCCCTTTTGTGGATTGATCATGTAGGGCATTGTAATTGACCAAATCCCCTTTTGTGGATTGGTAAAACCCTAAATATATTATGCAAATTGAGAAGTCATCCCCCGGGATAATTAAAATGGTTTTCACCACTAAGAAGACAAGTCAACCCTGTCCATCGAGGAGACACCTTTTCAACACCTATCAGTTTGTATAAATAAAGGAAGCCAATGCCTCATTTTTTCACTCACTCATATGATCATCCAGAGCACAAGTTTGGTAGTTGCAGTTGGAGAAGAAGGAAGAGAGAGAGGTGCATTGCTCAATAGAGAATATTATCTAGTGTTTGGTTTATTGTATTGGCATTGTATTGGTTATCTAGAGCAAATCATCTACTAGGATCCCCCAACTCAATGATTCCCAAGAAAAGATCTAGAAGAAGATGGTGGAGATACCACAATGCAAATCGATGAAGGGGAAGTCAAGGACATCAACCTAGACAAACTAGAGGAAGCCCTCAATAGAATGGAACAACAATCCATTCGACTGGAGCAACTCAGAAAGGTGCACAAATTTTTCATCGATTCCACAGTGGGAGCCACATCTTGCTTAGGAATACACCTGGAGTTGGAGCCAGGCCCTAAGCATAACTAGAAGGAGGACAAGCGATGGGGACACAAAACGGCCCAACAACTAATCAAAGAGGTAGGAAACTTTATGATTAAATCAGGACAAGTGTAGCACATGATTGGAGGTTTTTCTCCTCCCCTCGCAATTAAATATGATGAATATCATAACATGGAATATCAGAGGCCTTAATGGAAGATCCAAACAAAGGATTCTTTGAAACTGTATCATAGCAGAAAATCTAGACATCCTCCTACTCCAGGAGACCAAATGCATTGGTGATATGGTAGAAGAAATATTAAGAAGATGTTGGAGGCACTGTAAATTCACTTACATAGATTCAAAAGGGGCGACAGGGGCTTTAGCTATCCTCTGGAACCCTACTACAACCATTCTAGAGCCAGCTTATTCAACAATAGGTATGCTCTCAACACATTACCAAGCTATAGGTTCAATAAAATCAAGAGTCATCACCAATGCTTATGGACCTTAGCTCACTCAAGAGAAAGACTACTTCCTTGACAGCTTAGACTACATTAATGTATTAAGAGGACAAGAAAGATGGATATTGGGGGGGGATTTCAACACGATCCTCACCTTAGAGGAAAAAAGTGGGGGCCTGAAACGTTTAGATCAAGACAGTACCAAATTTATCCACCTCATAGATAGGCTCAATCTCATTGATATTGAAACCAGAAATGGTTCCTTCCCCTGGACCAATAAGCGAGCGGGGGTTCATCACATTGCCAATAGATTAGATCGTTTTCTGATTTCGAAAAATGTAATGCTTGAAGACCCACTCATTGAAGCCAACATCCTTCCAAGAACATGCTTCGATCATTGGCCAATACAACTGTGGATAGACACAATAACTAATCCAAAATACAAACCATTTCACTTTGAGAAATTTTGGTTAGCACACCCAGACTTCCAAGAGATTTCCCGCACTTAGTGGGCTCAAGCAGAAACTAAGCATGGCACCCGGATGTACAAATTCTAGCAACACCTAAAAAAATTCAAGCAACAACTTCAGGAATTGATCAAGAATGTTTTTGGTGATATCTTCCTAGCACAAAAATCCCTTGAACAAATACTCGAAGACATTCATCAAAATTCCATTGTCTCTGGCTACTCGAACGCCTTGCTACAGGAGGAAACAATCCTGAAGACACAACTTGAATATTGTCACAAGCATGAGGAGATCCTTTGGAAGTAAAAGTAACGAGTGCAGTGGTTAAAAGAAGGGGAAAAAATACCAAACTATTCCACCGCTCCATGATACATAGATGCTATATAAATTGCATTACAAAACTAGAGGACTCATAGGGAAACACACTTCTAGATCATGCCGACATTGAAGATGAGTTAGTTACCTATTACAAAGATCTACTCTCAGAACCCTGAATCAACATAACGCCCGCCATCCACAAGGTCACGTAACATATTCCAGCCCTTATCACCGCAAAATAGAACATACCTTAATGATACCGATCTCGCAGGAGGAAATTGATCAACAAGTCAAGGAAATTCCCCCTGGTAAAGTCTCGGGGTCGGATGGTTTCACTACCAATTTTTCCACCACTGTTGTTCGATGATCAAAGAAGAGGTCTAGAAACTTGTGGAAAAATCCAGAACTTCTGGACAGGTGCTCTCAGCCCTCAATGCCACTTTCCTCACCCTAATCCAAAAAGAGGAGCAGATCACCAACCCAAATCAATTTCGGTTGATAGTGCTTTGCAATGTTATATACAAGGTAATCACAAAGGTAATCTCCCTCAGGCTCAAACCCATCCTTCCTTTCATTATTTCAAAGGAACAGTTAGGATATGTAGAAGGGAGGCACATCATGGACAATGTCATATTGGTTCATGAAGTGATTCACTCACTCAAGTCCATGTGCACTCCAGGTATGCTTATAAAACTTGATCTTTCTAAGGCTTTTGATAATCTCAGTTGGCATGTAGGCTTTTGATAAACTCAGCTAGCAATACATGCATTATCTTCTCTCAGCCTTTGGATTCAATGAAGATCAGATAGCTTGGATCATGAAACTCACCTCTTCAGCTTTCTTCTCCATACTAATAAATGGTGTCCCCTCAAAGCCTTTTTCTCCTTCTCGAGGCATCCACCAAGGGGATCCACTCTCCCCTTTCATCTTTGTCATTATGGCCAAAGGATTAGGATGCTACTTATCAACCTCGGTCTCTAATGGTACACTACAAGGACTGCCAATACATGGTCTCCATCCAACAACTTCCCATAGCCAATTTGTAGATGATACAATGCTTCTGAACACCCCCACAACCAAGGAAGTCGTACAACTCCAAACCATCCTCTCATACTTCATTGAGCCTCTGGTACCACTTTCAATTTGGATAAATCTCAGCTTTTCTTTTTCAACACTCCCTTAGCTATTCAAAATCACATCTCCTACCTCCTAGGTATCCCACGTAGCTCCCTTCCATCCAACTATCTAGGATTACCCCTAACAGACTCAATTGCTCAGAATATTTCCTGGAATTCTCTTCTTCTCTCAATCTCCAATTGCCTTAGTTCCTAGACCTTCAGATCCCTAAACCTGCCTGTTAGACTCATCCTCCTAAAGTGGTGCTTCAAGTTATTTAAGCTTACATGTTCTAAGTTCTTGCAGCACCACAAACGGTCATTAAAAGCATAAGAAACCTTCAGCAAAATTTCCTTTGCAATGGTCACAAACAAGGGAAAAATGGGCCTTAGTAGGCTGGGATAAAATCTACAAACCTACATCTCTAGGAGGATTGGGCCTCCATGACCCAGGAAAGCTCAACAATTTCATGGGAGCAAAAATATGGTGGCACTGGTTAAAGTACCCAGAAGAAATTTGGGCGCGACTATGGAGGAAAAAATATACCCCCAACTACAGCAAGAACAACTCATAAGGATTGAAGAACAGATCCAAGGTTCTAACATCTGGAATGTAACATGGAGAAATAACCCACTCATTCAAAAGCATGCTTTTTGGGAAGTTCGAAATGGTCACTCCGCCCAATTTTGGACAGATGCATGGCAACAACAACCTCCCTTGCAAACACTGGAAAATCTATGCCTCTACCAAAACTACATACCATATTTGAGGCACCTCAAAGTTGCAGACCTCTGGCTTAATAATACATGTCATCCCCCCTGGCGTAGTTGGAAAATGCTTGCACAGGATCTCAACCTTCCAGAAAATTTCAAGATGCAACATTGGCAAGAAACAATGGGAAACTTGAAGATTTGAATCGGTGAAGAAAACGACATTCTTCGTTGGGGGTACTCCCCAACTGGTACGTTCACAATTAAGGAAGCCTATCAACTTCAGGAGAATTTTCATCAGCAGACGAAAGATCACATTTGGCACATAATCTGGAAAACCAAACTCTAGTCGAAGGTTTCTACCTTTCTTTGGATTTTGGTCCAAAATCGATTCCTAATCTGGGATAACCTAAAAAAGAGGGGTTTCATTGGACCCTCAATTTGTCACTTATGCCAGCAACAAGAAGAAACAATGGATCACATCTTCAATCAATGTCCCAACAACAATATGATCTGGGATTAAGCTGCGGTCATCATGAGGTAAACCAAAAGAGATAGAATAAGTGTCATCGGTACTATTAGAAATTGGGGCTCGGGAGATATCAAAATCCCACTCCTCAACGGGATTTGGGAAATCCTACCAGGTTTCTTAGTATGGCAGCTCTGGAAAGAAAGAAACCAGCACATCTTCCACTCCCAGATCTCAACTCCCTCCACAACCTGGACTCGAATTATGGAGAGAATTTGGGAAACTATTCAAATTCAATCCTGGACCCCAGAAGAGGTCCCTAGTGAACCACCAAAATCCATCATCTTCTCTTCCTGGCAGAAGATAACGTCCAAGGATTCTCTCTCTTTTTTCACTCCCCCAACCCCTATCGCTCACAATCCCTCCAGTTGGAGCTGTCCTCCCCCAAGATTCTGGAAGCTAAACTTCAATGGATCCTCGAAAGGCAATCCTGGACTGACAATTTTTGGCGTGGTCATAAGTCTAGACAACACTGGGAAGATATGACACCTCAAAGTGGTTTCTTTGGGGCATGACACCAACAAATCTGCAAAACTTTGGGGTCTAATAAGGAGAATTCAACTATCCTCATAGCTCAACCTATAACCCCTAATCATTGAAGGAGATTCAGAAGTAATTATCACATTGGTTACCAAAATCATCAATGGCACAAATCCAAAGAAAATTACTCCCAACTATTGCCTCTTGGGCCCTCTCTCTCTTCTACAAGCTTTCCTACATCCTACCCTCACACTTGTTACTTTACATATAAGAAGTGAGGATAACAAAGTAGCCGACAAACTAGATAATGAGGGAGTCACTACCCAAGCTGGAATCCTTATTCTCAACCCCCAAAATCACCCAGACTCACAACTATTAAAGCAATGCCAAGAGCTATCTCTTCAATGTTGCCTTCCCCTGGATGGGGTGCCACCTGGCGACTACATGTCACATGGCACACTGGAAGTAAGGGTAGTTAAATCCCCTCACTTCCAACACCCTCCTCAATTCATTTGACATGCCTTGTATTTACTCTAAGTAGAGCATAGAGCATCGAGACAATCCAACAACTCTAATGGCACTTCAAGTTTGGTTTATGGGAACTGGTACGATGCCTCTTGATCATAGCTCTTCAACATTCATGGCCTCCATTTCCATCACCTCACTCATGATCACACGTGAATTTCCTTACTGTTTCCCTTATCTCTGATTTTCGTTCTCAATCCCTCAGTCAACCCCGACTGTCAAGATTTGGATCTCCCAAGCCTTTGTTTTTTTCATTATATCCCTCCCAAGCATTTCTAGCCTCTCCATTGTGCATTCTACTCCCCACAAGCTTGGTTTTGTTATGCCCCATGAGAGAGGCAATCCTAAGAGTGGGGTGACCTACAACAGTCAAGCAGGCAGGCACTAATGCATTGGACCTGTGGCTCTCTCTCTCTCTTTCCAAGAAGCAGCCCAACCCATTCTTCCCATTCTGATCAAAATTGAGACATGGAATCCTAAGCAGAGCCTCACTAGCCTATCCAAGTGGCCAATTATGGAGGATGCATAGTGGAGGAGGAGTTTCCTCCTCATTAGACGAAGATTCCTCATCACTTGTATGATGCTGGAAATGAACAGATGACACAAGCAAGTATTGAGGAGTTGGTCATGACAGGTTGTTCGGTAGAGGAGGATGTTCCTCCTCTGTTGTTGGATTGTTGCAAGAATTTCACCGAAACCAATGCGACAGACCCAAATATCAAATGGGGAAAATTATGGAATGAGTAGGAAAGACACAACTCACCCAAAGTGTCAATGCATCAGGCCCTGGGCAACCACGCCTCACCCAGGTTGTGCAGGCTCACATAAGAACACTTAGCCATCATTTTCAAGATGAGGAGGGTGTTGACCCAAAAATATGATCTGGGCTCAACATGTTGTTTTACATAGTTACTTCTCCATAAACGCCCCTTGGTGCTATGGTTCCAGTCAAAGACAATGGCAGGGGTCATAGTTACTATGGCCTCTGCCCTTGAAAGAGTATCAGTTGGTTGCCTTTAGGGAGTTGTGGGCCTTCCCATGACATTTATTCCTCATGTAAAGGTTTTTTGATTCAGGAAATACAACACTTCCATGTGGTAGGAATCAGGACAAGCTTTTCAACGGGCTATCATGAGCTTGATTCTGAGTTAGTATGACCCCATACGAGAGACGCAAAGTCAACATCACCCGAGCGGCCAAAACCAATAGTTGTGAATTCTTGGTCTAATTCTATTCACATTATGGTCTCAAAAGGGAAATCAAACCCAAACATGGTGTAGGGTAGTGTGAGACCTTTCCAACAATATATCCCGTGCTTGGTTTTGACCCACGGTTGGTAAGAATCAGCTTTCGCAAGCTCATGACCACTTATGGACACCAAATTGGTTGTAGTGCTTCATGATTTAAAATTTGTGGGTAAAGAGTTATAAATCAGATACTCAGTGATTCCACACTGTAATAGACTCAAACACCTTTCCAACAACATCTCATTTTCCTCATTCTGACCCCGGATGGCCCGGTTAGAGCTGTCACAAGTTGGTCAATGATTTTAGGCAAAAAAGGGTCCATCAACTCACATGGCAGGGTTTCATAATAGCTAAGATAGTCATAAATGACCCCAACACAAAAATATATTATCTCCTCATCAAATTAATCGTTGATACCTTTCCGACGGTACCTCATTTGCCTTGATTGGAGATTGTATGACGATTTGACACCTTTCGCAAGGTTGGGTGTCATGTGGACCCACCAGCAAGTCAAGGGTTTTTAAGTAGCCACTATTCTGGGCCAAATTTGAGAGCTGAGGTGGAATTATCTCAAGTTGGTGATGACATATTCCCGATTTACTCGTTGAGACCTTTCCAACAATGTAACTTGCATCTGATTCCGACTTCGTCTCACCAGGCAACATTTTTGGGCTAAGTCAGTAGCAGCAGGGTCAAAGTCAAACTTTGACTTGCACATTTTTCCAAAAAGTATTAAAAAATTAATTAAATATTTTATTAAATATTTTCAGAAAATTGGAAATTTTGGGAGGAGGCACGTAGCCTCATGCAAATTTGGGGAAATTGGTTTTTTTGAAAATTTGAAAAAAAATCAAAACTCACCCTTCTCCCCTCTCCCAAGCCATTTGACAGTTTGGCCAAAGGGGGAGAGCTCTGCAATAGAAATTCATGGCAGCAAGGGAGGGTTTTCATGATAGAAGCTATAGCTCTGCAGTGGCAGCCTACTTCCAGGCAACAATATCCAAGCAATTAACCAGGTAACCCATCGATCTTATTTCAAAAAAAAAAAACCAAGGAGATTTTGCTGGTTGTGTTGAGATCCTGCATGGAGAAATTGCATTTTTTTCCTGAAATTGGTGTTTGTTTGCCTGTTTCAACTATGGTATTCACTGTTGTTTCAGAGTTGCTTGCTTTTTGTTGAGTTCATGGAAGTTGTATGTGTGTAAAAGATGCAAAGGAGAGGGGATTCGAACCCCTCTTGAGCACCTGGCCCAAGCCTCCATGGCTCCTTTAGATTTTTAATTATGAAGTTATTTGCTAGAAATTGCAGGCCTGGACATGTCACTGGGAAGCCCTGGGCTTTGAACCCTAGTCCTCCCCCTTCTTCTTTGCCCAGAAAGCTCAAAAAATTTCCCATAAATCCAAATGGAAGGCATGGGGTTTGAGCGCAAGACCTTCTGTCCAATTTTATTACCAAAAAACCCATTTGCCCAAAGTTTAAAAAAAAATATTTTTAGAGGTGGTTGGCCACCCGTCCACCACCTGGGCGCCACCACCACCACCTCTACACGTGCTTCTCCTCCTCCTTCCTCTCGGCCCTTACCCATTTCCCTCCTCCATACTGTGCATGGCCTCCTTTCCTCCACACCCCTACCATCTCCCATTTCCCAGCTCCTCCTCCCTCTGCATTGAAGCTCCTCCTTTCCCACAACTCCTCCATTTCCCCACCTCGGCTCCCGCCCTACCACTTCCTCCCCTCCACGGCCTCCACTATCCATACCCTTCCTCCACTCCACCTTACCTCCAGCTCTACGCACCATCTCCTCCATTCTACACCCATTCCACATCCAACACCTCTGCTACCTCCTCCCTCTCTTCCCCAAACCCCCACGTGCTCCTCGGCCACCTCCCAAACCTCCACCTCCACACTGCTCAGTCCTCCTCCACGCGACCCCCTACCACGCCTACCACCTCTCACCATTCCCCAAGTCCCTGTGGCCTCTTTTGTGCTTGGCCCTAATCACATGGGTGACCAGGGGCGTCGGGTAAAGCCCCCCCCTCCCGCCTTTTTGTTTTTAAATTTTAAATTTAAATTTAAATTATTATATAGTTTTAATTTTTATAATTCAAATTTGTGATTTAAATTTTTTTATTTTTATTTAATTTTAATTTTTGTTTTATTTTTATATATATTTAATTAATATATTATATATATATATATATATATATAATAAAATCATTATTAGAAAAATAATAAAAGGATTATAAAAAATTTAAACAAATTTTATTTTATATAATTTAACTATATAATATAATTTAAATTTACAAGGTTATTGATCTTTTTAATTCTATAGCTTAGCTACATCACGAATGAATTTTCACCATGTGAATAGTCAAAGCAGTGAGGTGGAGTCTAGAATGCATCCATGATATTATCCTCGGAAAATTATTATATTTTCAGGTGACATGTCAGGGCGACATGGACTCAATTTACAGCCCTACAGGGCGTTATTGATCTTTTTAATTCTATAGCTTCGCCATACGGAGGCAAATTTTCACCCATGAATAGTCAAAACGACTGAGGTGGAGTCTAGAATGCATCCATGATATTATCCTCAGAAAATTCAGCCCATATTTTCAGTGACATGTCCCAGAGCGACATGGACTCAATTTTGGCCCTACAGGCATGCATCGGGAAGAGGCCTAATTGGGGACCTCCGAGGTCAAATTGGGCCTGATAAGGGAAACCCATTTCAGCTACAGGTATACAAGCCTGTAGAAGCCTATCAATTCTGGTGTCCAACCCAGAATTTTACCCCAACTTCAAATTCTTTCCCTGATCAGTCTATTGGTCGGCTCCATCCGCATACCTTCTCAGGGCCATATCTCACTCATCCGGAGTCAGATTTGCGCCAAATGAAAGGCAGAAAAAAGGCAGTAGATAGAGATACAGCATGGGAACAGTAAAGAACATATTTTTGGCTGTTTGGTACAGAGGAAAATCCTCTCAAAGTTCAGGCCCAAGGGGTCCTCTTATCAAAACAAGCCCAAATCAAAGCCATGTTTTAGCTAGCTCACAGGGAAACTTATAGGCAGCAAATAGGGGGCATAATCAGGTCTGAAAAGTACCTGAACAGTGGGAATTTGCTTACTTACAACGACCAAAGCCCAAATTCCCCTTTCCCTCCAAAGCAACCTAGTAATTCCCCGCACATTGGGGCTTCATTATGGTGAATCCGACAGACATGGATGGTCAGGTATTGTCCTAAAACACTTCACCTACAGCTGCAAAATATGATAGCAGTCAAAGAGCCTTTGGGATGACACAAATCCCAAGGCAAATGGTGATGTGGCATATCAAGCTTTGTCATTTCATGAAAAATGACTTTTTGTAATATGAACTCTCGCATGATTTACTTTTTGGCATGTTTTACTATGTAATGGAAAGGTCAAATCAAATCTGATTTGGTCCCCTTTTGGATAAGGTACTCTTTAGGATAAGATTCCCTTTTTGGATAAGATACCTTTAGCAGTTACTTTTTGTAAAAAGACAAAAGTACTTTAGAGTTGGTCCACTTGTCACTTTTCCAAAAGTGACAAGTGTCTTGTGACCTAACCCTAAGCCTTCACCTCTCGTTTATAAATAAGAGGGTTGGCATTGTAAATGGGGGATGGATATAGTAACAAAGCTCTGCTGAAATTTATAAGACTCTTTTGCGTGTGTGATACTTGTTGAATTTTATTTGTTGGATGTGTCACTTGTTGGTTAAGGGTTGAGGGGTAGGGGTAAATGTTTGTTATGTTAGCTATCTCCAGGAGGGATTGGTTAGCTAGGTGTTTATTGTTGTTTCTTTGGGTTTAACTTGCTTACTTTCATCTTCTAACAACTTGGTTTAACTTGTTTAATGTGTTTTAGTGCAGATTTTCTGAAGTATTCAAATGTTTTCAGCCTTAGCTAGTGGTTGGGAGTCCCAGGGCCCCTTAGGAGAACCCTTAAATAGACCTCGTAGCTGGTTGTCCATACTTGTTTGCTTTATCTTTTCATTCATGTATATTTCTGTTATATTTTCTTACCATTAACCTTGTTGTACCAAACAGGAAAATCAATCATTTTGGTCAATTTCCCCCCACGGGACAACCATCTTAGTTGGTTGTTATATATTTCTTATGTGTAATTTTCTATTATGTTCATTTTAGTTTTTCCATACATAAATACTAAAATTTTGTTGTTTTCCTGCAATGATACAATCAGTCACCCACTCTGCTTCTCTTAAGCAGTTGGGGACCACCTAGAGACATGTTTGAGGCAAAGGGGCCAGCAGGAAAGCGAAGAAAAAAACACATGTCAATCGGTAAATCCTATCCAATCACTCTCATATACACTTTAATTCTCACTTGCACTCACTCCAAAAATTTCGGATACACATACCAATGTTTATATGTTTGATTTGTGTAGGTAGTTTGAATGGTTCACTTGTGAATTCATGTTAAAAATCTAGTTAGTATTTGTGTAGATAACCATCACACCTTTTATATTTCAAACACTAAATTTTCAATCCCCATACAAGGAGTTAGTTGGGGCTTTCATGCATATGGTGGCTTTGTTGTTCGCAAAGAGACTCAACCCATTCCTTTGGGTTGAATGGTATAATTGTCATGTTGTAATTATCTAATCTTGTTATATTTTCATTGTATCATTTTTCGCTCACTATTCTAAAGGTGGTTGCCCTTAAAAGGGCCCATGCAAAATCAACAAGCTAAATACATGCAAAACACCACACAAAAAATTGAAAACAATTCAGGGGTCTACCCCATACACATAAAACAAAAAACTTATATTATTTAGATATTTACATATACATATTATCTAGCCATGACATATATGTCACTTATCTATTTACTTGTTTTATGTATATAGTTTTAAATAGATTTCAAATTCAATAACCAGGAGGCACGATTGTGAAAGCAAGATGTGACCTCGCCACGTGGATGGCCTGGTATTTCATTTTATGCAATTTCAATTTCATAGAATATTAAGAGTCAAAACCAGGGAGTCTTCATCAGGAGCCCCTCGAAAGTTGTCTAGTTAGTACAAGTCAAGTGGTCTTTCCTTAATACCACACGGTCAAGGAGTTGATTAGCTTAGCTCGGTTGGAATACTACTCTGTTTGGGTAAGCTCAGTAAAAACCCTCTTTAGGGGGGTCCTGAGCCTCTTACTTTTAATATGTATCCTTCTTCCATCCAAGCGGCTTTAAGAGCCCGAAAGCGCTAGTGACGAGAAGTGGCTAATCCCTGCTTCTCTGAACTGCATGGGGCACTCTTCAACCTAACCACCATGGTCTGATAAGACTACTCTTCTTATACTGGTTGGCACAGTTCTGGAATGTGTTTGCCTAATTGGGATATCCTTCAAAACAGTGTGGTGGCTAAGGCATGTGTTAAAAACAAAAATTAACCAATAAAATACTTTTAAAGTCAACCTTTCGTCAGTCCACCTTTTCACCCATGAACCAAAATTGAAGTTGTGAATAATTTCCCTTATATCGTAGCTGTAATAGCTTGTTACAAGGTTGTTCATCCACTTTTACAGCCCACTTTTTATTTAACAACCTTCTGGGATCACTTCCCAGATCACCCCGGGGGGTATGAAGCCATTATGGGCTTGTTTCCCTGCCTTGAAAGCTTCGAACAACTTGTTGTTCACAATTTACAGCCATTTAAAAGTACTTTGTTGTAGCTTTTAAGCCCCCTTTTCACCCTTGTTTTACACCCTTTTACTCAAGGCATTCATTGGTTAATTACCCAGGATACCGGTTTATCCCGATGACCCATTCTGGGATAGTTTCCAATGCTTTAAGGAAGTGAACAACTCACTATCCACTTTGGTTAGTTCGTTGTCCTAAAAATGAGCGAGCTCATTTTCATCCCATTGTCCATAATTTTCATCCCCTGTGCCATTTTGGCCATCCAGGAATAAGGAAGGATAACACCTAGGGTGGGTGGTCCTGAGAATGACTTCTTGCAAGTCATTCACCTTTCTTTGTCCCCTTCTTTACTGCCTTAGGTGAAGGACCACCTGAGGTGTGGGTAGTCTCTGCCTCGTGCCGAGCTACAAAAGAGGCTATAACCGGCTTCATAGCTGGATAGGTCAGATCTGTCCCTACGTACAGATTTTTCTTATAACAGAGGGACCTGGTCAAGCATATGCATAACCAAAGCCTCCTCAACAAGCGCATGGATCTTTTGTTTGATTCCTTATCAGGCATGCCCACAAAGAGTTGTTGTATGACTTGCTACTAGCCTTATGCCTTCATGGTCATCTAGGAAGAAAGCCCGGGTTCACCTCGTGTTTAAATTTTCTACTGTTAATTTTCTGGTCTTAGTTGTTTTATTTTTTTACTGCCATGAAACTCTGGTGCACTAATTGGTGAAGGAACTATGTCGACCGCCTGTTCTGGTTTCCATACATATGGCAGAATAGGTGACAAGCTATTACGATTTTTAGACATGTATCACTTTCTAGTATATGCGCAGTGCCACCTATTCTGGTTTCCACACCTGTGACAGAATAGGTGACAAGTCTTGATGTACTCTTTTGACAAGTATCGTTTTTTATGGCATAAGGTAATACAATCTCTTTTTATTTAAAAAAAACAAACACTACTCACAAAACATTTTTGAGTTGTGCATTTAAGAATTATAACTTCTTTTTCTTTAGAAATGAAAATACATTTATTTTTCCTTTAAAAAAATTACTAATAACTATACAATTTTTTTTAATATAAGAGAAGATATTTTATCTTTTAAAATTAATTCTTTTAATACATATTTCACGAAGCAAACTATAAAAAAAACACTTATAATTATGAGTTAATCATCACCACTTAGAAACATTATTAATTAAAGACTAATATTCAAAAACCATAATGATTTGTTAACCGCTACTAAACCTTTTCATAGAGTGGCTTGATGTTTTTTGTCTTATGTTTATTATCACATAAAATTGTTTGTTTGTACAGTTTTTTCTCTTTAGAGAGTTGGTATTAGGATATTGAGGATTTTTTTTATTTATAATTTTTTTTTTTAAACTAAATGAATACTTATGATGTATACATGTGCAATTTTTTAAATTTAATTTGTTTGTAACTAATTTAACTTAAATAATATTTATAGTGAATATATTTGTATTTTTTTTCCTAAAATAAAAAATATGTATGTATTTTTTTTATTTTTTTGAAAAAAAATTCTTGAGAAAATTTTCAAGTACTTCTTATAATTTTGAGGAGAAAACTTTGGAGTATTTCTCTTTATTTTGAAGATGGTTGTAATATAAGGTTGGTCAACAATACAGAATTCATAACCAACACGTTAGAATTAAATCTTCATGGTAAGAATCATAACATTCCTCCAAACTACCCAAACTAAACCCAATTCTAAACTCAATTCACAATATATGTA